>CAVNZG010000280.1:0-111173 GCA_963693315.1 Diogma glabrata
TGGATGGAATAGTGCAGAAATTACCAGCTGGATCATTATTTAAAGTAACTGGTCTAAACGTCAAAGGAACAAAAATGAATAATGTTTGTTTCTAAAAAATATGAACAAATTTTGTCTGTTATATAAACAATTGAATAAATAAATTTTTGTAAGCTTACAGCATTGCGGATTAACATAGATCTTTTGTTTTCTATGCTTGGTGAGCGACTGCAATTGCTGTATTGCCTGTTTTTTTTTAAATGCGACAAGTCAAAAATTATCTGATAAATCAAAAAATTATTTTTTCTATGATAGCATATGAAAATTCTATTTTCATCATGCTTAATGCACTGTGAAAATGGGTTCTTCTTGCACTAGTGTAATAACACATTGTAGTTGCTATGGTTTTTCATATAATTTTACAAAGTTTTTTAAACAACGCAACCATGAAAAAATAGAAAATGAATTTTTAATGTTTTGTTGTCGATTTCTAATTTTATAATTTATTTATAGTAAACATCGATTATATATATGTATACTATCATAGAAAAAATTGCATTTCCTTCGCGAGATAAAAAAGTTTTTCGTTCGTAAAAATGTCCCACTCGACGCTAGTGCGCGAACAAATATTTTTATACGAAAAAAACAATGTTTTCATCTCTTGTAGGAAAATATACTATTTCCATCGATAGTATATGAAAAATCCATTTTCATGCAGGTGTAACTCCTTATGAAAGTGGAGTTTCTTCTCTCTAGTTTCACACACAAAAAAGCGTTATGGTTAAATTGATCATATTTTTAGAGAACCATAAAATGTGGTCAATTATAATCATGGTATGGCTCTGTATCTATAATAACAACCATAAAATGTGGTTATCATATCACCATAGTATGGTTCCTGCAACCATAAAATATAGTTAAGATACTTCCTATCGTTTTTAATGCTTCACTTATCGTTTTTAATTTTTCATGCAACAAAGAACATCAAAGCAGTTATCCCTAAATCGTTTCAACGATGTAGCAGCCCGTATATCTAGAGTGAGTTTATTGGAAAGAGACAACCCATAAACAAAAAATGATTTATTTTTTGAAGTGGTACGGTTTATAGGTAGTGTAACATGGTTAAGCCTTGAACTTCTTCGATGCCTAAGATTTAACTTATCATATAAATAATTAGGGGTTTTGGTGGTAATTAACTTATATATAGATACACATAGAAGGTAGTTTAAATAGCACTTCAAAGAACAACAAAGAAGAGATGTTTTAAGGCGTGAAAAGGAAAAAAAACGAGACTAATGGAAAACATGTCGAATGCAAGCGTTGAAAGCCCTATATAACTTGCAAAATCCTCCTGCGCTAAGGTTACCAAGAAGTGATGAACAATAGGTAAATTGCGGCAGTATTAGTGATTTAAACAATTTTTCCTAAGACTAATCGTTGTGAAAGATGAAGACGGCCATAGACTCTGTAGACAAGAACAAATTGAGGAGACTTGCACGTTCCAGTTTAATTGTGAGTCAAAAATTACACCTAGATTCCGTGAAGATTCAGAAAACGGAATGAATTTATTACCCAATCGAATAGTTCTAGCATGTGTTCTGTGGTAGTGATAGTTTGTTATACTAAATAGTATAGATACAGTTTTGCAAGCATTTAGAGCTAAATCATTGCGCGATACGCCCACTCTAATATCCTTTCCAAATCCTGGTTAATTTTAGAGACAATACTCGGTATATTATTCGCTAGTCCGTCTGTGTAAATTTGTACCTCATCAGCATATAAATGTATTTTACAAAATTTTAATACCAATGGCAAGTCATTAATATATAATGTAAATAGGATGATATAAGACGTATGTAAATAGGATGATGTAAGACGTAGTGCACTCGAGGTAAAATTAAATTTATCAGACAGTTTTTTTAGTAATATTTTATGATTTACCATATCAAATGCCTTAGAAAAATCTAGTAAAACTAGAATAGAGACTTTTTTCTTATCCAGTGACATTATAATATCGTCTGCAACCTTTAAAAGTGCTGTTTGCGTACTATGCCCTTTACGGAAACCAGACTGAAAGGTCGACATCAGCTTATAGCGTTTGATGTGTGCATCAATTTGGTTTTTAACAATAGTCTCAAAAGCTTTAGAGAGAGAGCACACAATATACTAATTGGCCTGAGATCTTTTACAGATTTTGGATTTGACTTTTTAGGAATAGGGATGATCTTGGCTACTTTCCAGATGCTAGGAAATTGGGATGTAGTGAGTATGAAATTAAATATATAGGTTATAAAAGGCGCAACTATGGGTAGACAAAGTTTTATAAATTTAAGAGGAATTTCATCAAAGCCTATAGCGTTGGATTTAATGGATTTGATAGCATCAACCGTATTTCGTCATCATACATTGTAAAACGAAAAGCTATTGTACGAAAAGCTATATGTTGTACTATTAACACAATTTGAAGCAAACTGTGTATTAATATCATTTGGAGAGAAAGAAATATGTTGCCGGTCATGAGATCTAATTCCAGTCCCTTTGATTCGATTCCAAAGTTCTTTCGCTGGCAAATTTGGATTAATGAATTTTTCCATATAATCTTTCTTAGCACATTTAGATAAGAAATTAACTGTATTTCGTAGCGATTTGAAAGTATTGAAATTTTCCTGATCTCTCGTCCTGATCCATATTCGATAGGCATTGTCTCTAAGAGCCATAGCTGCCCGAGTAGAATCATTGAACCAAAGGTTTATTTCCATTTTAATAACAACTTCTTTAACCGGCACAGTTTCATCGTAAATTTGCTTTAAATTTAGCAAAACATCAGAATTACTTAAGTTATAAAACTTCTACCATGGTTGTGATAATATTTTATAAACGACATCATCCATGTTGATATTTCTATAATCTCGAAAACTGTTGTTGTTGCTACGCTGAGAAACTTCAATATTGTAGGTACCAAAAACCATATCATGCTTAGAAATACCAGGAACATCATCTTGGTTATATTTTAAGATTTTTGAAGTATCATTTACAATAACAAGATCAAGCAATGATGATGTTTTAGTGAAATGTGTTGCACTTTGAGATAGAGTTACAAGCACATACTCATTGAAGATTAACTCAAGGATAACTTTTTGCATATAACCGTATTGTAACGTATTCTAAAATTTAGTTTTGATATATACTACTGTCGATGAAAGCATAGCTTTCGAAATACGTATATAGTAAATAAAAACTATTAGTTAACAAGAAATTGGCGATTTTATTTTAATTTATCAGTGAAATTTTTTATAATACTTGTTAAGTTTGAACAAACAAAATTATTAAAATGTGGAATATATTAGTATTACATATTTAATAATTATAATATATGTAGCATGCCTAAACGTGTACGTTATTAACTTATCGCGGTATAAACATACGCTTTAGTATTCAGGCATTGTCAAGTATACGCTTGCGCAAGATATGCACTCTCATTTAATCTTGTTGTCAGTCTATTAATTTTCTCTCATTTAGAATAATATAAAATTCGGGATCATTTGAGATTCTGAGGCTTTTTACCTCGCCTTTTCGATAAAGTTATAGTTCCGCGTATTTAATTATTTTATCTAAATCTTTTGTAAAATAAATTATAAAATATAATTAAACTCTTTTATTAAAACTCGAAGTGTTTTATATTTTAATAATTAAAGAGCCCAAAAACAACAAGAGCCCAACTCCACGCTTGCTACATATATTATTATTATTCGATAATTAAAATTATATGACAAATATTGTAATTCCTAATACCCAACACATTGTATTAAAAAAGTGGCGCCAATGTGTTAAAACATACCACGCTAAGCTACGAAAGTCTCACGTGGCCCATTGTTCAAAATCTACTCTACTACACTCCACATATTTTGAATGGAGTTCAAAATACGTTACGTTGTAGTTTTTCTGTGTTCACCTGGCTGTTTTTGAAATACGCTACACTACACTACGCACCACGTGAACAAGATATATTACAATCGATGGAATGCACACGAAGAAATAAACTTTACTATCGATGGCAAAACATCAATTGTCACCTTGATTTGACATTTTATATCAAATGTTTTGAATTTATTTATTCATTCATTCATTTAATCGATACAGCACAACAACAGGGTCGTTTGATGCAGTTAAATAAACTGCATTGCATCGAAGAGCAAGTTACAGTTAAAGGCATATAAAACTTACATCACGCTTTAGCAAAAATCAACAAGAAAGAAAAAACTTCTTCACAAAAGAAATTCAACAAACTTAACATTCAGCCTTATTGTGACATCAATTTCAAATCGACAACAAAAATTTACATTGTGAATGTTGATTGTGAATCGATGTTTATCGATATGACTCCATATTTGAGTCGATGTAATTTTATTTGGCGACAGATAATTGTGAAGAGAAGTAAACAAATTTTAAACAACCAAGATCTCTAACTCGTAATCTATTTTCATCTTCCTCAAACTCATAATCATCAAACAATTTACTAATGAATCTTTTTTTTAACAATTAAGTAAAAATCTTTATATTACGATTATTCACATCAACATCACGAATTATATAAACAAATAACAAATTTAAATTAAACAGGATCAGGTTCATTTTTTTTAAAGAACCAAAATATTGTAACGTTTCTTAGCCGAGCTACAATTATTTAGTTCGATCACTAAATCAGGAAATTTAAAACACAATGGATTTTCTAAACGTTATAATTTTATTCGTTCAAGATTTTACAATAAAAATATTTCTCCTATTACTATTCCCCTTTTAGTTCTTCTTGTACTAACAATATTTCACCACTTATAATTCTTTTATACTTGTTCACAATATCACTTTTAACTTTCTACTTATAACACTGTTAATTTTACTTCGCCTTTATCACTGCTAAATTTTTATACTTTTTGTATCACTAACAATTTTATACTAATAATATCCTCGAAGAACACCTCTTATTTATACTACATGAAATAGCCTCGATATTACTGCAATATTCTAGATGAACAAACCCTTTTTTTTTGTTGTTCCTTCCTTTATTTCAACAATAAGACGATCTTCAAATATTGACACCTAGGTGTGAAATCTATTCTTTTGTTTTGTTTCTTGTTTTATTTACCAATTTTTATTTCGTTAACCAATCCTTATTCAAGAAAACAAATACTTCCTATTAAATGTTTACTTTGGTTGTATTGTTATCTTTTATTGATTTTTATATTTGTAGAGCTAACGAGATTTTTCTTGAAAGTTCTATTGTTGTGGTGTTCTATCATCTTCCATAATCGTCACATTCTCCCCCACTTATTTCTGTTCGTCCCGAATAGAATCTAAATCTCCCCCTCTGTAGGGTGCTAATCTTTCTAGATGAACGACTTTTGGTTTCGCTCGTTGACCTTTCTTTATTCGATAAACGACATCATTTAATTTTGTTATGATGGTATAAGGTCCTTCCCAAGATGTTTGTAGTTTTGGAGATAATCCTTTTCTCCGCTGTGGATTGTGTAGCCATACTAGTTGTCCTTCCTCAAATCCTTTGTTGTTTGCGCGAATGTCATAACGAGCCTTCATTCGATCACTGGATATCTGTGCTGTCTGTCTTACAAACGT
The DNA here is from genome assembly GCA_963693315.1 of Diogma glabrata. Taxonomy (NCBI): domain Eukaryota; kingdom Metazoa; phylum Arthropoda; class Insecta; order Diptera; family Cylindrotomidae; genus Diogma; species Diogma glabrata. The sequence goes on from CAVNZG010000280.1 coordinate 5,611, forward strand.
GTGTACCTCCTCAAGTTCTTTTTGAAGTTTATTAACATAATCTTGATAATTAACATAATTTTTGAAGTTTATTAACATAATCAATAACCTTTAACCTAATCGTTTATTAACATAATGTTGACGATGGAATAATCCCAAACTTCAGATCACCAGGTAGCCGTAAATCATTTCCAAAAATGGTTGTAGCAGGCGTCGTTTTGGTTGTATCATGCACTGCTGATCTATAAGCCATCAAGAATAACGGAATATGACGGTCCCAATCACGTTGATTCTTGTTTACTACTTTTGCTAGATATTTCTCAAGAGTAGCATTAAATCTTTCCACCATGCCGTCTGATTGGGGATGTGAAGCAGTTGTTCTAGTTTTATTAATCCCCAGTATCTGACAGATTTCTTGAAATATGGTAGATTCAAAATTTCTTCCTTGATCTGTGTGAATCTCCATCGGCACTCCGTAGCGACTTATCCAATTGCTAGCTATAGTTAGCAGTATACTGCAGTATACTGCTTCAGCGATCGTTGTTGCTTCTTGGTTTGGTATTGCACACACTTCTGGCCATTTGCTAAAATAATCCATTATGACTAGCACATATTTGTTGTTGTTATCAGAAGTCGGAAATGGTCCAGCTACATCCATCGCAATTCTCTCGAATGGTGCTCCTACATAATACTGCCTCATGTTACCACGGCTTCTTCTTGCAGGTCCCTTTGCAGCCGCACATTGATCGCATGCTTGACACCATTCCACTACCGATTGACGTGCTCCTGACCAATAAAATCTACGCCGTACTTTAGCAAGGGTTTTGTTAATACCCAGGTGACCGCCACTGGTTCCTTCATGATATTCCTTTAATACTTGAGGTATTCTTATTTTGGGAACTACTATCATTGATTCTTTAACTGATCCGTCAGGACTTTCCCAAATTCTTTTCAAGCATCCATCTTCAATACAGAGGCTGTCCCATTGTGCCCAATATGCCTTCAATGTTTGACTTTTATCGGCAATCTCATTCCATGTAGGTTTTTCTCCCTTTTCCTTGCACTTTATTATTGGTGCCAAGCTCGGATCTTCCAGTTGCTCCTTCCTTACCACTTCATGCGTCCAGTCTTCACTAGGAAGCACTTGCAGAAGCTTGACATCAATAATGTTTTCCTTACTTTCCGCCCGATTACAGTGCTTGCATTCCACCTGGCATGGCCTTCTTGATAATGCATCAGCATTTCCATGTGCACTTCCCCTTCGATGTTCAATGTCGAAATCATAAGCTTGTAAGCGTTCAATCCATCGTGCTACTTGTCCTTCCGGGTTCTTAAATTGCAGTAGCCACCTCAATGCTCCATGATCAGTTCTCAAATGGAATTTTTGACCATACAAATATTTGTGAAAATGTTTTACACATCCCACTATAGCCAGCAATTCTTTACGGGTTACACAATAATTCCTTTCTGGCTTGGACAGTATTTTTGAGTAATAAGCTATTACTTTTTCTTGTCCATCAATTTCTTGAGATAACACTCCTCCTATACCATCATTGCTGGCATCAGTGTCTAATATGAATTTAAAATTTGGTATAGGGTAAGCCAGAACTGGTGCTGTGCACAATCTTTTCCGAAGCTCCACAAAAGCATCTTCTTGCTTTTCGGTCCATTCAAAAGCTTTATCCTTCCTCGTGAGCTCATGTAGACTCTTAGCAACATTCGCAAATCCTGGTACAAAACGTCGGTAGTAAGTGCACAATCCCAGAAAACTGCGAAGTTCATGTAAATTCTTAGGTCTTAGCCATTCTTTTACTGCTGTGATCTTATCAGCATCTGTGTGTATTCCATTCGTTGTTACTTTGTGCCCCAAGTATTTTACTTCTTCTCTGAATAGTGTACATTTCTTTGGACTCAATTTTAGTCCTGCTGCTTGGATTCTCTCGAAGACTTCTTCTAAATTCTTCAAATGATCGTCAAAATCCTTGCCCATTACAATGATGTCGTCCAAGTACACAAGGCACGTTCTCCAATGTAATCCTTTCAGCACACGTTCCATTAAACGTTCAAATGTTGCGGGAGCATTACATAGTCCGAATGGCATAACGTTAAACTGCCATAGCCCACTACCCACACTAAACGCTGTCTTTTCTCGATCCTCTTCTTGGACTTCTACCTGCCAATAACCACTTTGCAGATCTAATGTTGAGAATAATTTGGCACCTGATAATGTGTCCAAGGTATCATCAATTCGAGGTAATGGGTAGCTATCTTTCTTTGTTACTGCATTCAGTTTTCTGTAGTTGACGCAGAATCTCATAGTTCCATTCTTCTTTCCAACTAAAACCACAGGTGAACTCCATGGGCTATCTGATTGCCCGATAACACCAGCCATTTTCATATCCTTTACCATTCTATCAGCTTCTTCCCGTTTTGCTAATGGTAATCTTCTTGGTGCTTGGCGAATCGGCATCTCTGCTCCCGTGTCAATTTTATGTTTAACCAGATTAGTTCTTCCGTTGTCTGCTGATGTGCTGCAGAAGATGGACGAATAACGTTCGAGCAACTGCGCTGCTTCTTTCTTTTATTCTTTTGTAAGCTCTGTTGTCCACTTCTGTAGTAGATTTTGTATTTCTTTCTTCTGCGTTTGATTTTCGACTTTCCTTTCTGTGTGCTGTTGTTCACATTTCACAATGGTAGTTACTTCTTCACATTTACCAACGATTGTTCCTTTCTTGAGGGTTTTTGTTTTGTCTGATAAATTTAGTGTTCTTATCGGTATTCTTGAGTTTTCATCTGGTACAACTAATGTTTTCCCTATAATGATCTCTTGATGTTGTAGACCATTTTCATTGGCTTCCACAACCCACAACCTTGGTGACCCAAAATCTCCCTCCAATCTTCCCCAGACGATTGTTTCGGTATTAGGTGGCAGCTTTTCGCGATGTTCCAATATTATTCGCCTCATACTTGATTCTGCACCATTCATCTGAAGAACCAACTCTACGTTACCATACTTGAGTACTCCATTTCCAGCGTCTATTACAAATCCATTCGGCCTCATGAAGTCCATACCCAAAATTACTTCATCAACGATGTCTGCCACTAGAACTTCATGCTGAAAGTGCGTATTTCCTATTTTTATATCGGCAATTTTGCTTCCCCTGATAGTTGCACTTTCCCCTGTTGCTGTTTGTATTCGATATTTTTCTGCTGGTTGTAATTCCCCTTTTAGTAAATCTGTACGGACTATTGTGCGAGTTGCTCCAGTATCTAGCGTAATGATACAGTTGTTGTCATCAATTTCAGCTCTAATCGTTAAACTGTCACCATTCCTTGCGATTCTTGAAATAGGGATGGAGATTATGGGGCATTCGGTCGTGGGAGCCAGCTTACGCCCCTTAAAGCTGACTCGTTTTAGTTTAACCCTTCCGCTGCTATTTGACCATCCTCTCCCGCTTGAGCCTTTTCTTCAGATGATCTCCGTCTGATTGGTGATGTTGATCTGCCCCGTTTTCGTCTAGCCTCTCTGCATTCTCGAGATATGTGACCAAGTTTGTCACATACCCAACATCTTATTCTACTGTTGAATTCTTTGGGTCTTCTTTGAGGCCTAAAACTGTCCTCTTCTTCCATTTCTACACGGCGTACCTTGATTGTTGGTTTGACAATTGCTTGTGCCGTCTCACTAGTCAATGCACAAGCTATTGTTTCAGCAAATGTAGCTTTAGGCGTCATCACAGCTGACTTCCGCGTCTCTGGATCTCTTATGCCGTCGATGAACGCATCTATCTTCATTCTTTCCATATAGTCTGGTGATGTATTTCCATGTGCCATATGTACCAGACGTTCGATCGCAGACGAAAACTCTTGCAGACTTTCTCCTATTCGCTGGTAGCGACCCTTCAACTCAAGTCTGTATATCTCCCGTTTGTGGTCACTACCATATTTGCGATCTAAAGCCTTCATGATCTCATTGTAGCTCCTTCGATCTTGTTCTGGAACTGATTGTATTGTTTCTGCTGCTTCACCCTTCAGTGCCACTATTAAAGCTGCCACACGATGTGTTTCGTTCCAACTGTTCTGATCAGCTGCTGTTTCAAATTGGAATTTGAAAATTCCAAACGATGATGTACCATCGTATGTGGGCGGTTTTAACTTCATGCCCTGTATTTGTTGAACCGGATGTGATGTTTTAGCTATTATTTCAACATCTAGAAGCCTTTTTTCTACTTCTACTTTAAAGTCATCTACTTTCGATTGCACTTTCTGTTCCAGAACTTCAACTTCTTTTTGCACTTTCTCGACTTTCTCATCCACAATTTTCTCTACTTCGATGCGTAGATTCGCTGCCATCTGTAGAAGTTTCTCGTCGATGTGTGTTTTAACCAAGCTAATTTCCTCTCGACTTGAAGCGATGTTTGCAGACTGTTGATTGATGTTGACATCTAACTTTTTCATTTCATTACTCATGCTGTTACTCATTTGCTCCATCATAGCCATTAACTGTGCAAAGTCGTTGTTTGCTGGTACGACTTGCCTCGTTGCTTCAACAGCACCATCTTTATCTTCAATATTTCCTGCATCTGGATTTTCATCTGCTTCTTCTTGCCCAAAACGATATTTTTCTGGATCCAATCCAGCTGCTTCCATAGCTTTTATTAATCGTTCTTTCAACTCATTCTTGGTTCCCGTTGTTGAAAGATTTCTTTTCTCCAATTCACTCTTCAGATCTTGAACTTTTAATCCATTCAACTCCATCTTATTTCCCAATTTCACTTCTGACACCAGTTGTAACGTTTCTTAGCCGAGCTACAATTATTTAGTTCGATCACTAAATCAGGAAATTTAAAACACAATGGATTTTCTAAACGTTATAATTTTATTCGTTCAAGATTTTACAATAAAAATATTTCTCCTATTACTATTCCCCTTTTAGTTCTTCTTGTACTAACAATATTTCACCACTTATAATTCTTTTATACTTGTTCACAATATCACTTTTAACTTTCTACTTATAACACTGTTAATTTTACTTCGCCTTTATCACTGCTAAATTTTTATACTTTTTGTATTACTAACAATTTTATACTAATAATATCCTCGAAGAACACCTCTTATTTATACTACATGAAATAGCCTCGATATTACTGCAATATTCTAGATGAACAAACCCTTTTTTTTGTTGTTCCTTCCTTTATTTCAACAATAAGACGATCTTCAAATATTGACACCTAGGTGTGAAATCTATTCTTTTGTTTTGTTTCTTGTTTTATTTACCAATTTTTATTTCGTTAACCAATCCTTATTCAAGAAAACAAATACTTCCTATTAAATGTTTACTTTGGTTGTATTGTTATCTTTTATTGATTTTTATATTTGTAGAGCTAACGAGATTTTTCTTGAAAGTTCTATTGTTGTGGTGTTCTATCATCTTCCATAATCGTCACAATATTTTATCACTCAAACGATATTTTGACCGTTTGTAATTTGAATTTTGACAGATTTTTGAAGTAAAACTTCTTTAGGTGCGTTTTAAGAATTTTGCAACGGAAGATTAAAAAACGAATATAATATTCGGCAAATATACGATACAATTCAATTATGACACACATATAAATGTCGGAAGTAGTTATTTGAACAGATATATAACCATATATATTCATCTCTATCACACTACAGTCTGATTTTGAATTTTAAACATATACATGCACACAATTCCAAAAAAACTTAAGTAGAAATTTAAACACAATAAAATAAAAAAGAAACTAGAAGTAAAAAAGGCAAACGAATATTATGTTCGGCAAGTATGCGACAATTCGATATGTGTATTGTATTTTGTATACGCTTATTCAGTATCGTATTAAACGTTAAATGGGTTTGACGTATCGATCTTAGATTTAAATATCTAATAATATAATATTCGTAATATTTTATTGAGTTTCGAAATTTTTTAAATTTATATTTTGAATTGTTTTAATTTTTTGAAGTAAAACTTCTTTAGGGCTGGTTATAGTAGTCATTGTGGTCATGGTGGTTATGGTAGTCATGGTGGTAATAGTGGTCATGGTGGTCATAGTGGTAATGGTGATCACGGTGTTCATGGTGGTTATGGCGGTCATGGTGGTCACGGTGGTCATGGTGGTCATTGTGTTCATTGTGGTCATGGTGGTCATAGCGGTCATGGTGGTTATGGTGGTCACGATGGTCATGGTGGTTATGGTGGTCATGGTGTTCACGGTGGTCATGTTGGTTATGGTGGTCATGGTGGTTATAGTGGTTATGGTGGTCATGGTGGTCACGGTGGTCATGGTGGTTATGGTGTTCATGTTGGTTATGGTGGTCACGGTGGTCATGGTGGTCACGGTAGTCATGGTGGTCATGGTGGTCATAGTGGTCATGGTGGTTATGGTGGTCATGGTGTTCACGGTGGTCATGATGGTCATGGTGTTCACGGTGGTCATGATGGTCATATTGTTCATGGCGGTCATAGTGGTCATGGTGGTAATGGTGGTCACGGTGGTCATGGTCTTCATGGGGGTCATGATGGTCGTGGTGGTGTCACGGTGGTCATGGTGGTCATGGTGTTTAGATTTTGCATCCCGGGCTTTCCCGGGCGGGAAAAAATATTTGTGTTGATTAAATTTGTTTTGTTAAATAGAAAATTGAGTGGTGTAATCTTTGCACGCGGTTGAAATAAATTTCTTTGGCAACTGTGGCAGGTATTAATAAAAAGATGAAATATAAAATAAATATTTCATATTGCAATTTAGAGTTGCATTTCATGATAATATAATTTGCAGCATGTGTAATAAAAAGTAATATTTACATAATGTGTTACAAAGTCAATTCAATTATTAACATAATTGAAATATGAAATTAGAGGTTTATGACAAATTTGCTAAATTTTTTGAAAAATGCATCAATTGTTGTACCAATTGTTAAATTAAGTGGACATGCATTCATCGTGAAATTTAATTTGTAATACGTTGTAAGACTTTGAAAAACATGTAAATATGGCTTTTTATTACACATTGTTGCAAATTATATTATCAAGAATATTAGAAAGAAACTCTAAATTTCAATATGATATATCTATTTTATTTTATATTCAATATTTTTAGTAATACCTGCTGCAGTGGCCAAAGAAGTTTTACTTCAACAGCATGTAAAGATTACGCACTTCATTTTGTTTAATACTAGTTTCCCATCGTAGCAATTTGCTAGCTAGTATAGTTTAATAAAGTATAATAGCAACGGTGTGAAAGCAAACTATCACAACAATTATTTTAAATTTGCTATTTTCATTTGCTAGCTAGTAAATATAATACTTATCAAATAAAGTATAATATCGACGGTGTGAAACGTAATTATTATTTTATAGGTGAAATGTCATTTTATGAAATTCGTAAACATTGTGTTTTCTTGCGATTTTTAGCTTGTAAGATTCATTTCTGATATTTAATAAATTAAAGTGTATGTATTAATTGTTGATTATGATATGGATATGTTTAGTATAGCATTATAAAGGAATAGGACATGAAAAACGTAGTCAACGTAGACGTTTGGTTTTCGTGAGAGAATTATTTAAAAAAGACGTTATAGAATAAAACTATATATGTATTTTATGCTGTTCAAAAACAGTGGCAGGGCTGGTCTAAATCTAGTTTGATTTTCTCTGGGTTGTAAATTTCATTTTAAAAACTATAACGCTAATATCAAATATAAAATTGACAGTACGGTATTTTGATATATCAATTTTATTCTAGTGTCAAGTTAGGTTTGGTTTCCCACCGAAACATTATCTTAAATAATATGAACGGTGAGAAATCAAACTAATATCAAATATTTGCTTTACTACATAGTAAATTTCTGCGGTGGGAAACTAGTATTTGTTAGTTCACAATAGTGAAATTTTCTAGTAAAACCACAATAATTAAATAAACGTATTTTTTAATATGGTAATAAATTGTAGTCGATTCGATTTAGTAACATAATACAAAATTAAATTTTTCACGACTCGACTCTACAAATCGTCTCGACATCGACTCGACAATCGCAATAAGGGTATTATAAAATTAAAACTATATAACAGTAACATCAATATCAATACCATTTATAATAATACCACAATAATCAATAACACACACCAACAGTTAGTGATCATTCAGATATAGCTCATACACTCTGCCTTAAACCTATCCCCTCGTGCTATATTCCTCGTATTAGTTGGAATAGAGTTCCATACTCTAGCACCTCTTCTTAGAAATGAACTTTCCATATAATTTGAATTAGCTCTTTGCAAAATAAGGTTTTGTGTTCTGGACGATTGTGCCAAGATCACAAGATCATACAGATACTTAGGTTTCTGGTTATTAATAATTTTATGCAGTAAAGTTAGTGTTCTAATGTCAAGATAATTTCCAAGGAACAACCAAAAATTTTATTATAATATGGTGTATTGAATTTTGATTTACTGAACAAATTAAATTGTAAACAAAATAATTTATTTTATTATTAAATTTATTTACAAGATTTTTAATTTTTGACATGGTAGCCAAAAATTCTGTCGCATCTGTTTTGACCAGAGAAAGATGTGCGTTGCCTCGTTGCGGTGAAATAATTTATGAATAGTTACATCTAGGTTTATAGGTAGTGACATCTCCACTTTAATAGTTAAGGCATTTATAGACGCTTATCAAAGCTTCAATCCTGATAGCTTATTTTTACGGCAAAAAAATTATTATCTGACATTTAACAATCATCATAAGAGAAAAAACAAAAATTAAAATAAAAGTTTTCTTGTGAAATTAATTAATTTGATTGAAAATTGTGTTGTCGTGTGTATTGATCTTGATAAGAAAAGTAATTCAATTGACTTGTTACATCAGTATTAATTCATTTATATTAAAAATTTTTAATTTATTTAAAGTTAAACTATATTTAATATAAATAAAATGGAAATTCTTGGTAATGTAAAAAATTACGAATGGGGTAAATTTGGTGTCAATTCCAAAGTGGCACAATTAGCTCAACTTAATGATTCAAGTTTTGTAGTTGATTCTAAACAAACATATTCGGAACTCTGGATGGGTGATCATCCGAGTGGACCGTCTAAATTTAAATCAACGGGTGAATGTCTTAGGAAATTTTTACAAACAAATAAAAACGATTACATTGGTGGAATGAGTGAATTACCGTTTTTATTTAAAGTTTTAAGCATCAACAAGGCTTTAAGTATTCAAGTACATCCTAATAAGGTAAATCATTTTGGAATATAGAAGTTGTCTCTATGATTTCATCTATTTTATTGTTATATAGGAAGAAGCAGAGAAACTACATTCATTACATCCTGATTTATATAAAGACCCGAATCACAAACCAGAACTCGCAATTGCTTTAACTCCGTTTTTAGCATTATGTGGATTTCGTCCTTTAGATGAGGTTCACAATCTTTTAAGTAAATATCCTGAATTTATTGATCTACTCGGACAAGAAACAATAGAAAATATTAAAATTAATCGCTCCAGTGGTTTAAAGGAATCTTTTTCAAAATTAATACATTCGAGCGAGAGTGACACCTGTACGTGTATCCGCAAACTAAATGAAAAAATTGAAAAGGAAACCAACAGTAATTCGGAGGATTTAATTCCGAAGATATTTAAAACACTAAATAAAGATTTTCCAAATGATGTTGGAGTTTTGAGCATATTTTTTTTGAATATTTTGTATTTGGAACCGGGACAAGCAATTTATTTACCAGCTAATGAACCCCATGCTTATTTAGACGGAGGTAAAATTTTGAATTTGTACAATTACGGATTGAATATAGTAAATATTAAAAATTACAGATTGTGTCGAGTGTATGGCTTGTTCTGATAATGTTGTCCGCGCTGGTTTAACACCAAAATTTAAAGATGTCGAAACATTAATAAAAATGTTGAACTATAATGGAGAACCGATAGAAAATAAAATATTCAAACCAAAACCGCATCCACTTCTCAAACACACTCAAATGTTTATTCCCGATGTAAAAGATTTTGCTGTTGCTAAAATTGAGGTAAAATACGCTATTCAACCTATTTCAAAAAGATTATAATAATAGAATCTGTATTATTATAGGTACCAACAAGTGAAAGAAAATATGTGATTGAGAACCGATCGTTCGGATCGATTTTGTTAGTGTTAAACGGAACAGGAAAATTAACGTTCAATGATATATACTCCAGTTTAGATGTTAAAGCTGGCAGTATTGTTTTTCTTCCTTCGAATTCAGGAAATGAGATTTCTGTTGATTTGTTTTTGGAGGATGAACCATTTGTGGCATACCAAGCCATGTTTAATGATTTTTAAAATTGAATTTATTTATTATTTATTCTAGTTGGTTATAGTTTACTTAATAGTTTAAAAGAATTAAACGTGATTTAATTTTGACAATAAATATAATGGCGATGTAATAAAAGTCTACATTTTGACATCGCTTATTTATTCATTTTATTTCATTCATATAAAGATTACAAAAAAGGCCATCGGCCCATATCATTATACAGAAGAACTGTCAGAATAACTTAAGAAAAATAATTACAGAAACTAATTAAAAAAAAAATTTCAGAATAAAATTCAAAGACAAGCTACATTGCTAATTACTTAACGACTCGTAAATGTAAGTCTCACTCACAGTTAACTGTCTACATCAAGACAGCAACTAATCTAGAAGAAAAATAGCCACCATCATAGCACCAAAGAAAGGCTAAGAATAGGTTAGATTAAAAAGAGGCCATAGGCCCATAATATTGTACATCAGCAAAATTTTCGGCACTATGTATTGGCTACTAGCAAAACAGCAAGCTGCAGTAAGCTACACTTACAAGCCAACAGACAACAAGGCACACCTGTTCCCAGACAAGAGATGACCTGAAAATGTAGAAAAAAACAAAACAGGGAAGGCAAGGATAGTTCTATACTTACAGCATGAAGATCGAAGACCAGAGAAAAGAGACACACAACAAGAAAACAACAGATAGGAAGGAAGAGAGTAAGGAGAATGGAAAGGGGGAAAGATAAAAAGAAAAAAGATAAAGGAAAAAGGCTTTAGTGGTCCCTTTCAATATAACGTTAAAAAGATAGGAAAAGTAATCAACCAGTACAGGGGCACCAAAAGCAGATAACCAATTGTCAATTGATCAAGCTCCAACCGAGCCAAAATGGCTTATCAGTACCCTTGCTTCTCAAGATGGACGGGTCTAAGCCCCAGAAGCACTCGGAACACAATTCCAACCAAGGACCATCACAAGAATTTCGACGGAAGGTGCAAATCCGACGCTCCATTTTTTTTGGTAAAGAAGCAGCTGTCACTGGCCTCACTACTTCAAATACTCCTCGTCATGGCTGGTATTGAAACAAATCCGGGACCAACTATAACATGGCACTGTACAATATGTAAAAACATCTTAAGAGCAAACACATCTATCCAGTGTAATACCTGCAAGGAATGGTGCCACCTCAAGAACTGCTCAGGTTTGTCACACATAAGCAATGGACCAAGAACTACATGGCACCATGTTGTCAAGCATCAAGTCAAAATACCAACACGAGTCCACAACAAAACACATTACCAATGAACACGCTACCGGAAACTCCGAGTGATGTAAAAATTAATTGCAACGGTCTCACGAATAAGATCGACAATATAATAAACTTTATGTGCAATAACAATATTCTGTCACGTTTCTCCAAGAAACAAAATTAAATGTTAGATCTAAGATTAGTGATAGTATCTGTGATTATAAAATTATAAGGCTGGATAGAGGGAAAGACAAAGGTGGTGGTCTTGCCTTTATCATTCACAAAAGTGTTATTTACCGTACAACCACACTACTTGCAGCACCGGGAACTGACAAACACCTAGAACAACAAGGAATTATAATAAAATCCGGAAATACGGAAATAACACTAGTCAATATTTATATTCCACCAGTAAGCAGCTGTGATATAGGTTATGAACCGTTCATAGGACATTTACTTTATACCAAAGACTGTCTAATTCTCGGAGATGTGAACGCGCACCATGATCTATGGCACTCATATCTAAACACTGATCCACCAGGTGAAAGCATTGCTGATCAAATTGACGGCTCCAATTTTGGAGTCCTCAACGAACCACAACCGACAAGGGTAACAAACAACTCATACTCTTCTCCAGATATCTCCCTTGCCAGTATGTCACTAATGCCAGTTGCAGAATGGAGAACTGAAATTGCATTGGGATCAGACCACGTGCCGATCATAATCACCTTAAGCCGTTCCATAAATCAAATAAATTCCGAAAAGAAGACATATATTAATTTTAACAAAGCTGACTGGGAAAACTTTACAAATTTTACCGAAATTGAATTCAGTAAGCAATTTTTACCACTTGACACCCTCTCTGGGGAAAAACAATTCAGAGAAATTATTAATAAGGCAAGAGCTCGCTACATACCAGCTGGCAGAATCCAAAAAATGAAACCAAACTTTCCACATGAAGCGTGTGTGCTTTCTAATAAAAGAGATGACATCCGTAAAGCAGATCCAGCCGACGCCAGAATTCCGGACCTGAACAAGCAAATTAACAAATTGGTCACGGACCATAAAAGAAACAAATGGAGAGAGTTAGTGAGAGAATCAAACCTGGGTACTAGTAAAAGTCTTTGGAAGGTCATTAAGGGCCTAACTCATCCTCGACAACCACAAAATAATTGCATGATCTCGTTCGACGATCTCCCCATTGAAAACCACAGGAAATGCGCAAACAAATTTAACAGTCAGTTTACAGAAAAGCAGCGTAAACACGAGAAAGAGACCAGATCAGTGTTGAGACACATGCGCAAACTTAACACTGACAACTTGGAGGATATTATATTTTCCGAAGAAGAGATGGAGAATGCAATAAGGAAAATTAAGCCATCAAAAGCTACAACACCCGACTGCATCTCAGCCATCATGCTCAAACACATCGGATCCAAAGGTTTGAACTTCCTCACTACTATACTTAATACATCTCTAAATACTCTACAGATACCAAATATCTGGAAAACGGCCAGAATCAGCCCCATTTTGAAACCAGGAAAACCGGAAGAAAAGGGAGAGTCCTACAGACCAATATCCATTCTTTCATCGGTCGCAAAACTCATCGAAGCACCTCTACTCCCACAGCTGACAAGATCCTGTAATTTGGCGCCACATCAACATGGCTTCCGGCGAGCACACAGTACAACCACCGCGCTACACAGAATACAAAACCAGATCAGTGATGGTCTGAATCAAAAACAACCATGCGCTAGAACAATTTTAGTTGCACTTGACTTGTCAAAAGCATTCGACACAGTGTCGCACGCTGCTCTATTGGATGATATCTTCAATACTAACTTGCCAGGTTTAATGAAGCGCTGGTTGTGCAATTACCTCAGAGGTCGCCAAACATATGTTGAGTTCCGTAACAGCAGGTCCAAAATGAGAGTGCTAAGACAAGGAGTTCCTCAAGGCGGAGTTCTCTCACCGTCATTATTCAATTTCTACCTAAGCAGTTTGCCTACTCCACCAGAAGGAATAACTATCACGTCATATGCAGACGACTGCACAGTGCTTGCAACGGGAAATAACCTGCAGCAACTCACAAATATCCTGAATACTCTGAATGATTGGTTTAAAACCAGAAAACTAAAACTTTCCACTGAGAAGTCCACCTCTACACTTTTCACCACATGGACGAAGGAGGTAAATTCAACACTAAGCATCTGCATAGACAACATACTCCTACATACTCCATACAACATACTCCTATACTCCTACAGTAAAAAATCCGAGACTGCTGGGTGTAACATTCGACCCACTGCTTAAATTTAATGCTCAGGCACAACTAATAAACTCAAGTTTGAAAAACAGGAATAACGCATTGAAAGCACTAGCGGGTAGTTCATAGGGCAAAGATAAAAACACGATCTTAACAACGTACAAAGCAATAGACCCAGAGACAATAGACCAACAGACCCAAGCATAAGACCCATTATAAATTATGCTGCACCCATATGGACCCCTTAAGTTGCCAACACTTACTGGAATAAGTTACAAACAACACAAAATCGGTTGTTTGGTTGGCCTGTCACAAAGAGCAACATCCTTGCAATGACACCTTGACTACAATAGAACTACCCAGAGACATAAGGAAGACAGCGAGATGCTTTCTGCAAGATATCAGAGATAGCCAGGTTTCTGGTAACATCGACGAATCTACATATAGAACTGGCTTAAAAACACTCCACACCAAAACGGTCGAAAACGCAATAAAGAACTATATTCCAATTCGTGTTCTAAATAGAAAGCCACCAAAAGTCGCTGCCGAAGAGGTCTAATTGCCCCGTAGCACTAGATCCATCCTTGCTCAACTCAGACCCGGTTGGTCACGCATCCTAAACAACTACATGAGTAGAATTGATCCTGAAATTATTGACAAGTATCCCGCATGTGAGGGCACGCCACACGATGTAGTTCACCTATTTAATTGTCCTGAAAATATAACTAACTTGACGAAGGAAGATTTGTAGTACCGCCCAACGGTAGTAGCAAAGTTCCTGAACCTGGACATGGAGCCGGAAGATTAGCACCAAAACTGTCGCTACAACAACAACAACAACATCAGTTCCCTTCTAAAAACAGCCTGAGAAAAATTGAATCTCTTCAAAGACAAAGGCAGTTCATTGGAGAGCTTGATGACCCTCACCACTAACGATTTCTCCCAAGAAACACAGCTTACCTGGGGTAGAACAAGATTTAGCTGCCTTCTGGAGTGCCTAGCCGAGAACCATCTTAGAAGAAAAGAAGGAGACTGAAACTTAGCGACTTTGTAAAGCTGACAAAGAAGACGAATTTTAACGTGATCAATAAAAGATATCCCAAGCAGCAAAACAAATGACGAGATATGGTCGCGAGATCTTAAGTTGAAAACATACCTGACTACATAATTGAAGGTTCGTTTAAGAAAGGAAATGGTTTCATCTGTACAACCCGAAACAACCTCTATACCATAGTCGATCAGCGGAAGAATAAGCGATAGAACAAGGTGCTTTCGAATGTGTAGAGTAAGAAAGCTGTTTAAACAACGGAATCTCCTGATGATGCCAATAATTTTACCCACTAAAACATTGACTTAAGGCTTCCAGCTTTGCTTGTCATCAAAGGTGATCCCAAGGTTTTTAGCTTGATTAGAAAAGGAAATAACATTGCTATCCAGCCTAATATGCATCGGATTTGGAGACAAAACGGAATTGGAGTCAAAAAGGATTGCCTGCGATTTAACTGGATTCAGCACTAAACGATTTTCACGAGCCCCTCTAGAAATGCACTTAAGGTCATAATTTACTTCCTCGATACAGTCATTAAGACTCGTTCGTGACCCAGCATGAAGGATGTAGACATCATCCGCAAAGAGGTGAACAGTAACAAATGAGCAAGACCCGGCAATGTCGTTGATGAAGAGCGAAAAAAGCAAGGGGCCTAGAATCGACCCTTGAGGCACTCCTTTAGTAATAGGCAGCAGATTGGAGATCTAACCATCAGAGTAGACACTTTGAAAGCGACCTGTTAGATAGGAATAGATGAGGGTACAAGCAGAAACTGAGACTTGAGTTTAGAAACTAAAAGAGAATGGTCAATAGAGTCAAAAGCCTTACTGAAATCCAAGAAAATAAGAATAGGAGGCAGTTTCCTGTTGATATTGGATCTAATTTGATCAGAAACATCCAACAAAGTAGATGTTGTACTATGATGTTTACGAAAGCCTGACTGTTTATCATAGATTAACCCAAGTCTAGCAACGCATGGTCTGATAATTGGATGTATATAAGCTTCTCAAAGACCTTCGCCAGAACAGGTAAAATGCTGATAGGTCGGAAATCAGTGCTACCCTTTTTAGGGATTATTTTAGCAATTTTCCACGCCAAAGCACGCCACCATAATGGCGTAATCAACCAAATGCAAGATGTGAGGAGAAATAAGTGGAAAGATAAGCTTAAGGAACTTTAGAGGAATGTTGTCAAACCCAATAGAATTCGAGTTAATTGATTGAAATGTTATCAGAAGGTCTTCATAAGTAATAAAACAAAAGAAGAAGGCATTCACATCCTCAGGCAGATCAAGATCAGAACGGTCAAGAGGCGGAAAGCTATTGGGTTTAACAAATGTTTTATTGATGTGATTCAGTTCAGCTTCACTTAGGGCAGGAGCTTCCACTTGGTCCACTAGAACATGTTTTTAATTTTCCTCCAAAGATCCGTTGATGAATTCACTCCTTTGAAAAAAATTTTCCCATAAGCAAGTTTGGCTTTACGCACCATCGCCCTAAATTTGTTCCTGAGTAAGCGAAAGACATCCCAATTCACACCAGTGCTATCTCTTAGGAATTCCCGATAAGTTAGATCTCGCATTGACCTCACATGTAATATTTCAGGGGAAAACTTGAATACATATTTGTTGTCAACAAAAGAGCATTTTAAATCGAATAATCAACTTTTTTATCGATGCTTGAAGGAAAACTAAAGAAGACTGAGATTCTGTTTTTCATCCTGAAATCTCTGGTGGAATCTCTGGTGGTCTTTGTTGTTTTGGTTTAAACTTTAAATATAATTGTCGTGTTGATAATTGTGAATTAATAGGATCAGAAGTTGGATTTAAAAGTAGTTTTGGATAGATATTTTTAATTTTTTACTAAGCAAATTGACTATGATTTTATTTTGTATGTGATTGTTAATTATTTTACATGTATCCCTAGTATCAACATAGGTTCTAGCTTATCATAGAATTTCTTTAGAACTGTCGGTTACACAATAGTGCTTACAATACTGCTACTCAAGCAGGTTGAACTACCAGAACGCCAGCTTACTTTCTTAATGCTACGGCATATTCATTTAATGCTACACATATTTAATATCCTTTCTCCTCCATCTTCGATGGCACTAGGAGAGGAGTGTTGTGGCGAACATTGACACTAATAAGTTCTTATGATATGGAGGTTAACACCGAGGAAAAATTATAAAAATGACATTTTCTTTTTCACTATATTTCCAAAGTATAAAAATATTTATTTCTTGTACAAATATTAAATAGTGCTATTTAATATTTTTTTGCTTAAAAATTTACCAAAGTAAAGTATCACTGTTATGCAGCGTGTTAAAAAGCACGCTGACAACCGATTATTGTATTTTTTCAAACAAATATTTTAACACATTTTGATCTAGATTATTCTATTATAAAGTATCCTTTATTCTATTATAAAATATCCATGTATTGTACATTATGCAAAAACGAGATGCATAATTACGAAATTACAGTGCGAATTTTTTTTCTAATTTTTTAAGAGCCGATTGTATGAATGCAAATAGAAGATAAATTCTCGGATAAATCGTCGTTTGTATTGTATGAATCTATCCTGATTGACAACAAATTAATTTGAGAATTGAATTTTATTCTTTCTTTTTCAATTGTATAAAACAATGGATAAAATAATTTGTTTTTCTTTTCTTGACATGCGCATAGCAGGATAGTTTTGTTTTGAATTTTTGAATTTAGATTTCTGCGTTTCTAAAATTTGTTTTTGATATAAATTAATAGTAAAATAAATATTTTTAATATAATTTTTCAATTTAAATTTTGAAATAATGTTTTTTAATTTATAATTAAATTTATTTAATAGAAAAGAAAAAGTATTGCTACTTATAAAATTTACTCCTATAAACTGCAATAAAAACAAAAATAAAATCCTCGGATGAAGATAAAACTTTATTCTCGGATTTTTTTTATCCATTCTTGTTCATACTATCGGCTCTATAGTGTCGTTTTTATAATTTTTCCTCGGTGTTAACATCTATATCATAGAAACTTATTAGTGTTTTGGTAGCTGTAGTTATCCAAATAGTGTTGGTTGCTGACTTAAATCAAGCAATTAAATTTTCACAAACTGGCTGAGAAATAATTTAATATTAAAAGAAACACAATTTAATTTGAACAATATTTATCAATTTTTTAAATATGAAACTTTTATAAAACTTTAACAAATTGTTATTTTTATATCAAAAAATTTAATTATATATCAAATAATTAATACAACATGGCATGTTTGGAATATATAATAATGGAAAATCTGTTTTTTCATTGATCTAAAGTACGTGACTTTATAAAATGCAGGCAACTTTTCTCTTTTTCCACCAGGAGAAGAATTATTTTTTTCTTAGACTGATTCACAATAATAAGAAATACAATACGTATATCGCAATGCCGATTGCCGTGTGTACATGAGCTTTTTGTTAATTATTTGTTGAAATTATTATTGCGGAACAGGAAGTTATCGCCATAGTGTCAATGTTCGCCACAAACACACTTACGAAATGATCTTACATACTAAGTGTCGAAATTCGGGACTTATTTGTTTCACGAGAAGCTCAAAATGGTTCAAGTATTGGGGGAGGCCATCTACGGTATAACAAAAGGACGAAAGCAGTAAACGTCCAGTTAAATTGTTTCTTTTTTCTTATTTCATTTCTATTTGGCATTAAAATCCCTTGTGCTCAGGTTTTCTTCAAATAGCTGATTTGCCATCTTGATTGCATACTAGTCCATCCTAGCTGTTTGATCGAAACCAAGAAAATAGTTCTAAATGTGGATTCTTTTTATTACCTCGTCAGATAATCCTGAACAGTTGGTTTCATAAAGTCTGTGGATGAATGAATAAATTGTTATTCGACCTGTTACCCTTGTGTTGATTTCCTTTACATGTTAGGTCCTACACAGGTATCGTCTTGTATAGATTTATAAACTTGGACGTTCTGGACAAATCTACGTCTTGTTGATTCAGTGGCCAATCACTAATGAGGTATCTTGGTGTAGTTTTCCTCCTATGGTTTTAAACCTTTTAGAATTTTCTCTGGGGGTTGTGCTGCTACAGCTAAGTTTACATCGAGTTTCATTGTATGAATTTGCCGTTTATTTTCTAGCCACCTATTTGTTGTGTGATCCGTAAGTGAAATCATTCTTTCCCCAAACATCCGTTGAAAAGGATCCACCCTTCTTTTAACGTTCACAATCTTTTGGAATTTTAAATTTAACGCTAAGGTAATAAACATAGAACTAAAGCAGTGCAACGGTCAATGACAACAAACAATGGCAACAAACAACAATGGCCTACGACATGATATTTTGATAAAAATAAAACACTGGGTGTTTCTATTCTGTTCATCTATTTTACTATCTTGTAATAACAGAGCGAATGTTTGCGAATCTGTATGAATCGCCTTATTTACCTGGCGGAGAATCTCATAACATTTGAGAATGGAGGGAGGTCAGAATAGTTCCGTCTTCAATTATAAACCCTCGATACTCCAACGAACGACTTTTAGAAAATTTGATATTTAGTCTCTGTGCATCTTCTAACACCTGCTTCTATTTCAGTGCCGACTCCTGTGCCGAAACAGATAAAACAATGAAATTATCCATATACAAACAGATAATATTTTTCTACACCAGATATTGGAATTCTATTGCTCAGACGACTTTCTACTTAACCCCACGATGTCTTTAAGAAGGAAGAAATGCCGGTAAGATATGGTTCCAGTTATAAGTGTGGCGATAACTTCCAGTTCCATAAAAGTTTACTTATGCACTGTGTTAGGTTGTGCATTTATTTTCATTTTCTATGGGTGTCAACTATTGGAATTCAAAATAGTTCAACTCCTGGTGGAAAAAAAGAAACGGATGAAAAACACTCACAATTTCTCGGGGATTTAACTGCTGAATCCGCTATGCCACTCCTTATTCTTCCTCCTGCATCGAGGACAAGGGTCTGGGACAAGTATTGCAAAGCCAACATGCACAGCTGCTGAATGCCTTGCAGCTACATCTCGACCCTTCCCTTGTGGTCGGAGAAGATTCAGGAATCGAAACGACTATAAAATTTTTCGACCCCAAGTCACGCACCAAAATGTTCGATGGTATTTGCTATTACCATAACTGTTTCCCGAATGTAAATTCTACCAACCAAATGCCCAATCTCCAAAAAATTAATAATCTCAATACGCGCTGCGGCTTGTGATGATAGCTTCTCCCAACTCCGTCTCCTGATATTTGATATCAACTTCCGTCGACAGTTCTTGGTCGACACAGGTGCTGACGTGTAAGTTCTCTCCTTAAAACCAAAGGAAAAACTTCCCCGGAAATCAGCTTTCACTCAAGAGGCTGTTACGCTACTCCCGTTTGTACTTATGGTACAGGAGCTCCAACTTTGAACATTAGTCTCGATCATGTGTTCTGTCAAACCTTTGTTATCTCCGATATCGCTATTCTCGGAGTTGATATCCTGAATAAGCATGGTCTCCTAGTGGACATTGAAAGTCGACGCCACGTCGATCCACTAACCTCCTTGTTTACTTTTGCTGAAATATCTACTTCTCCAACGCTCTCGCTAACAACCATCATTAACGATTCGCTTGATATCAAAATCCAAGACATCCTTAAGAATTTTAAGGGGATTGCTACTCCCCATGACCTCGCTGAGCCGGCCAAACCCAACATGACTCACGTTATTGAGACTCATGGTTCTCCCATCGCTCGTAAGTACCAATGACTAGCTCCTGACACCTGACAACTTAGCCCTCGCCAAAACCGGAATTTGACATTATGTTGTCCCAAGAAATTTGGGATTCATCACACTGTCCGTAGTCGTCTCCTCTCCAGCTCGTCAAAAAAAGAGCGACTAGTGAAGACTTGGTGGTGAACACCACTCTCTTAACAACGACACTACTCCTGATAAATATCCAAAAGCCCATATTCAGGATTTCTTCCAATCGCTCCATTGTTGCAAAAATTTTTCCACAATAGACCTCGCCCGCGATTATCAGTAGATTCCTATTGATGAACGCGATACTACTAAAACAGCAATCTCTACATCTTTAGGACTCTTCGAATTCGTTCGAATGACTTTCGGCAACGCTGCGCAATCTTTCCAACGGTTCATGTATTTCATTCTCAACGTTGATAAATGCAACTTTGCTAAGACCAACGGTTACTTCCTTGGACATCATTTTGATGCGAATAGCATCAAGCAAACACTTGAACGCGTTGAGGCCATAAATCGCTACGAACGCCCCGAAACGGTTAAGCAACTCTACCGTTGCCTTTTTATAATCAACTCAGTAGGTCGAAAACTTTCTTATCACTCGCACTCTGTCCAACTTGCCGTGGACACCACTCAGTTTCTTTTCTGTACGACTTAACGAATCGCAACAGAAATTCAGTGTTTACGATCGCGAGCTCCTAGCAGCTTTTTCTGCTATCAATAATTGACGCTTTCTCCTCTGAGGTTGAACCTCCCCACTTTTTACTGATCATAAACCACTCATCTACGCTTTGTCGCAGAATCCTGTCAAAGCAAGTCCTCGGCAGTTCCGTCATTTAGATTTCATGAGCCAACTCACGTCTGATATTCGCCACATATCTGGAATCGATAATTTAACTGCTGACACCCTTTCTCGTGTTGGGCAAATATAAATTCCAGAGAATATTCCATACGACCAAATGGCTAACAGGAATTAGAATGAATGAATTAGTGGACACTAGTCCCACGCTAAAATTCCGAACAATGTCAATATCACTACAGCAAACTTCCAAACTCTTTTATAAGATACTTCGACAGGCACTATTCGCCATTTATTCCAAAGCGATTTCGTCAATCTGTCTTTGACAGTTTTCACAATTTATCCCACCCAGGAGTCCACAGCTCTATCAAACTTCTTACTAGTAAAGTTATTTGGCCATCCATTAAAAAGGATGTACGACGAATGGCACAGAACTGCCTAGCTTGCCAAAAGGCAAAAGTCTCTCGCCATACTCAATCACCTTTGGGTATTTATCCCTCAACTTCTCAAAAGATTTTCCAAGATATATATGAACATTAATGGTCCACTTCCTACTTCTGAGGACAAACGCTACTGTGTCACAATTATTGACCGCTATACGCACTTCACTGAAGCCTTTCCTATCTTGGATATCACTGCTGAAACGGTAGGTTCAGCACTTTATTCCAATTGGATTGCTCGTTTCGGAGTACCTTCTGTAATCGTCAATGATCAGAGCTCCAATTCAAATCCAATCTTCTCAATGAGTTGTCTAAGCTTATCGTTTTGAACCTAAATGAACTACAAGTTACAATCCTAAATTTAACGAACTCATCGATCGTTGACACCGAAACCTTAAAACTGCTATAGTGGTCTATGACCGGACGGACTGAACGCGTATTATTACTCGGTTTAGGAATTACTTTCCGTGAAGACTTTCAATCTTCATAGGCAGAGCTAGTCTACAATACTAATAAACGTCTTCCTGGAGAATTCGTTAGCTAAAATTCTAACTACCACTCTCCCGTCCAATTTCGTTTCACAACTGAAACAACATTTTAATCATCTTCGTCCCTCAAATGCTTCAAGACACACTTCTCCTAAAATAATCGTTTCCTAAGCTCTCGAGTCTTGTTCAAACGTCTTTTTACGTTCGGACTTAGTACGAAAATCATTTCAAGCACCATACGAAGGTCCATTTCCAGTCAGTAGCCACGATGATAAAAATTTTGTTGTTGACCATAAAGGTCAATCAACCCATTTGAGCTTCCTTCGACAGATTAAAACCTTGAGATGACTTGACTTGACTTGACTCACCAACTTTGAGTACTAATCTCAGTCGCGTAGACAAAACATCGTGTTCTCTCTTATCCTTCGGACACATCCTATTCTTCTATTTTTACCACAGAAACGAGATAACGCAAAGCAAAGGTAGCTGTATCAATTAAAAGGGTTAGATTTAATCCAATTCCTCAACAACAGCTATTACACCCTTCATCTACAATTACGCGAATATGCAGAACTCGTACTCCTGCTTCCTTCGGGCTATGGCATAATAATTATTTCTATATGGTCTCATCTCTTCGATGAAACTATGGAAGGAGTGTTGTGGCGATAGCTTTCAGTTCCACAATAACAAATAATTCCAATAATTCAATCTAACCAAAAAAAAGTAGTTCGTCTCCTGGTGGAAAAAAAGAAAATACATAAATGAAATGCAACTTGTTTCACATTTTTGTTTTTAATCACGCCATTCACTTTTAAAATAAAATGATAAATCACCATCATTTTTTTTTACAAAACGCCTTTTTTGAGATTACAAAAATTTCCTTAAATATTTTTAATTTGTAATAAAAAAATAGTTGTCAACGAACCAAAACTTGAAATTGTGATAATCTTTATTTTGCAATTACATAAAAATTAACTTAGTGTCAATAAAAAATGACATATGGATTATTTGTTGTGCAAATTCGATTATCTGAAACAAACAAACGAAAATTTATATTGGCAGGAGTTGAAATGTTTTGTGCATCAATGTTGCTAAATAATTATAGTAATCGAATTCGAGTGGAAACTTCTGGATTGGTAGAAGTTGCGGTTGCTCTGGATTACGTGATTTGTGGTACAGCAACATTTAAAGCAAATAATCATTTACTAAAAATATACATCTTCACACAGCGCTACTTAGCTCTGCTCTACAGTTTAGCTAGTATTCACTTAGCTATATTTTGTAGCTATATTCTTCGCTTGGACATTCAACTACGCCACTCAGCAACTACTAAAGTAACATTTTCCTCGGTGTAATTCAATTTATTCACTTAATCCAAACCAAAATCCCCTATATTCATAACCAGATTGATTAACACCATATCCAAACAACAATGAACCGGACCTTAGTGAAAATATGATACAGTCAGCAAACTACTCAAAAACATTTCCATTTAGTGTTCAGCAATTTCAACTTTTCAAAAACAAACAATAACATTATCTACCAATTTCATATTCAATTACATTTCATGTCATACAAATAATTAGTTTTATTTTTTAAACAAAAAAAGGGCCTGGCTGGCCTGATAGAATTTGTTTCAAAAAATTATAACAAAATCAAAAATTCAAACTTTTTCTACGATTCCAAAAATTGTAATAAAATCAAAAATTCCAAGTTTCTTCAAAATTCCAAAAATATTCAAGAGAATATTACAAAATCAAAAATTCAAACTTTTTTCATATCTCAAAAAATATTTTAAAAATTATAATAATATCAAAAATTTAATTCTTTTTTCAAAATTCTTAAAATATTGCAAAAATTTAAGAAAATCAAAAATACAAACATTTTTCAAAATTCCATAAATATTGCAAAAATTATAACAAAATCGAAAATTCAAACTTTTTCCAAAATTCTTAAAATATTGCAAAAATTATTACAAAATCAAAAATTCAAATTTCAAAAATATGCCAAAAATTATAATAAAAAATCCGAAAATTCAAACTTATTTTCCAACTGTTCCTGTTATTCAGAAGTCGTGAAATCTGGCATCACACAAAAAACTACTTTTAAGAAACATCTACTTAATAATATCAATTTTTGTTGAAAAACTACATTTTATCTACAACAACTTTATATTTTAAAACTATAGGAACAGTTTGGAGGAGTTGAATCTGGATAGAACCATATTGCATGTCCAATTTCATATTCATTACATTTCGGGTCATACAAATAATTAATTTTATTTTTTTCAAAAAAATTGGCTAAAAAATAAATGAAAATCATTCTTTTGACACACTCAACGGTATTTGTTTGACACATTTATAATACAATAATCAAACTCCATGGCCTCACATAGCAATGCCGTTTATCAAGATTTCTCTACATTTGATTTCAATACTCGTTATCACTTTAAATAAACATTTTGAAGCAAATTTTCTTGTTTTGTCACACTTAAAGGATTTTTTGGCACACTTCATGTCAAATTTAATGTTCAATTACATTTCATCTCATCCAAATAATTCCTTTTATGTTTTATACCTTTCTAGTCAAAAATGTTTCTCAAAAAAAATGGAAAACAAAATATATGAAAATCATTTTTTTGACACACTTAACGATTTTATTATTTTTGTAACACAATAATCAGGCGCGCTATACACTTGAGCTAAGCTATGCGAACTATGTTTTTTGTATATAACGTAATCAAATGGATGGCTATACACTTGAGCTAAGCTATTTCAGCTGACTTGGCTTAGCTCAAGTGTATAGTCATCCATTTGATTACGTTATATACAAAAACATAGTTCGCATAGCTTAGCTCAATTGTATAGCGCGCCTCAAGGTCCTGGTCTCACATACAGATGCCGATCATCAAGATTTCTCCAGATTCAAAGTTACTACTAAATATCACTGAAAGTAAACGTTTTTTAAGCAAAAAATATGAAAATTTGCTATTTTTGACACACTTCCAGTAGTTATCGAACCCTTGCGACTCTTACCATTAACATTATAGACAGACAGACGGACATTTTTGTTTGCTTTTGTAGAATCGTTATGACCTAAAACGAGACTCACTTTTGGCTCGAGATACTAATACTTATAGGTCTTTCAGACCGAAGTAATAACGATCTCTGCGTTATTATGTTCAACATTAAAAATTAAAACCAGTCGAATAATCGAGTTGAACAAGAGCAAGATGGTAAAATGTGTGATCTACTCGTATCGGTGAGCGCAGTCTTAACTATGGTGCGTTTCAATTGTTTCGGTCAAATATGAAACGCTCTTTCACCAAACAAAGCGAGTAGCAACGCACGCTCCGGTTGAAATAATTACCAAAAGAATATATAAAATAAAAATAAAATCGCAATCTATTAGAATCTCACTACATTTTCTCCTCCAAATTTCCTTAACAATCGAAGTTCATTGGCCATTGTATAACAAAACAAAACCTACTACCAACCTATTAAAATAAAAGTTTTAGTTCGAGTGATAGGTTGACAGATTTAATTTGCTATGTTTATATTAATTATTAGTTTTTGCTATTAAAACTTTTCACTTATACATTATTATTTTTATTAATTTAAAATAGTTAATTATGAATAATTAGTAAATTTGTTTTGATTTATTCTAATATATTAAAATAAATTGGATAAACTTAAAATTTGTATGGTAGAAATGACGTCATTTTTATTTTGGAATATAATATACCAACTTATACAAAATAAATGTGTATAGAATTCTATTGGAATTTTTTTTAGTTTAGTTGAATGATTCGCGTTGCCAAGTGTTCACTCAAGTTGGTTGAATGTCGTCGTGTTATAGTAAATACATGTTTTTTTTTGATTTGATTTAATATTTTGTGTTTTATATATTATAAATAAATAAAAGAAAACAAATAATATTAAAATATAAATAAATTTAAAGAAGAAAAGTGTTTGGGTGTGTCCCATTGTTATTTATATTAATTAGATTCTGTTTTTTTTTAATATTTTAACATCATCAAGCAAGAAAAAAAATTGGGTCTTTTGTGTTTTTGTGAATTATGTTTCAAAATAAGTGGAATTGAATGAAGAAAAGTGCCAAAAATAAATTTTATTACAGAAAAATATACGATTGATAGTAATTAAGTTAAAATATTTGTGAAAATGTTTAAGTGCATTCCGATATTCAAAGGCTGTAATCGCCAAGTTGAATTTGTTGACAAACGACATTGTTCTCTTCCTAATGTTCCTGAAGAAATATTACGATATTCACGAAGTTTGGAAGAATTATTATTGGATGCAAATCATATAAGGGATTTGCCAAAGGTAAAATAATTTTAATTAAAAATATCGACGATATTGAATTGAATTTTATTAAACACGCACACACGCCCTACTACTATTGTATTGTGTCATGATTATATGTTGTATGGAATTTCAGGGCCGCATTTCGTTATTCATTTTTCTTCTTTTTGTGTATTATGTGCATATGTAGTTGTTGTTGTTATTGTTGTATAGTTTTTTTTATTATTTGTTGATGGAACAGGTATTTTTTATTTATCATTTTTTTACGGTATTAAATCATAGCGATAAAAAAGTTTTACTTTTTGATAAGAAAAAAAATCAGCTTTTTTATGAAATCAATTATCCATCTAATATAAATTTCTATGCTCAATCAATTAAATGTTAAATTATTTGTAAGGTGGTATGATGATTACGGCAAAACAGATAAATTTCAAAAGTGATTGAAGCTATATCAGATTTTGGTTTGTAAACGGATAAGTCTTGTTCGTATTTATTAGTCGCCGTACCTAGTTAAAAACTTTACCGGACGACGCCCACTCACATAGGGACACAGGTTATTTTCAACTGCACCATACAACTCGAAACTCTAAGGCTTCATCCAAATTGCTTACTTCCGATCTCACAGATAAGTAAACCAGCATTGGTATCGCTGCCGGCAATCTAGCGTATGCCAGTACCAGATCCCATCTGGTAGGGAGCTCATTAAGCAGGCTCACCTGCTCGGGTTCCTTTACGGCAGAGTAACCCATTCTACCGAAAATATTACTGATAATGGTTCCACATAGTGGCCCTAAAGGCTCCCATATATCAGAATCTTAAAGAAAGAATATCTTCAACCACAACCACTACGAGTCCAACCTAAATGTTAAGCTGTGGCTAACATTAATGCTTTACCCCATAGTATCCGAGAAAGCCGATCGGGTCACACTTTTGGCTTACGCCTCTCCTATTCACCAGTGAGCTGGTCCGCCTGGATAAACCGGTTAGCTCAGGTACCCCGGTTAGCTCAGGTACCCCGGTTAGCTCAGGTACACCGGTTTCGCAAATCCCCGTGTCAAGTGACCCCTGGGGAGCGTGAGTAAGTAAGTGATTATCAGGCTGTTTGAAAAAACATATACGTGGTTAGATGGGTGGCATTCATTAAAATTTTAACAACCGCGTCGGCGATGACAACTGTGGTGTCACTTTGGGGTCACCATTAGGTAGCAGTTCTTGAGTACAAAAAAACATGGGATATGGATGAAACGTTGGTATATGATGCAGGTTCACTTAAAAATGCAAGATCTGGATTCATTTCAAAATTACTTATATAGTGTATAATACTGTTTCTTAGATTTCTGCGATCCAACTTCCGTTTAATGTAAAACAAATTAGTGCTATTTCAAAAATTTTTAGACATAATTGGTGTTTCTGGTAAAAGTACTAATGTGAAATATTTTTGGTGGTTAGATTGGAATTAATAATGATCGATTCAGAAACGTATAAAATTGAAAAATTGCTTGATTGGAGTTCCTGGTTTTTGTGGAAATTTCAAATTCGTCAAACTTTAATAGATCGTGAACTGTATGATACTGTTGTCGATGATAAAATGGGTCCACTCCCACACGGCACAGATTATGAAAAGAAGCTAGCAGATTAGCAAAAATGCGATATACATACAGTTACAACAGACATACAATTACAACAGCACTTGGAAGAGAGCATTTAATCCAAATCATGAACTGTGAGACGTCAAACGAAATGTAGACAGCACTCAAAAGTGTGTATGAGTAGTCGTCTAAATCAAACGTTTTGTTTTTACAGCTAAACTTTTATAGTTTTACTAAGGACTTAAATGATGGGTAATGAATGACATAGGTATTTTTTATTCAAAGGTCATGGAAATAGTTTACAGATAAAGGATATAAAGAAAACGTCTCGGACACTGCTTGGAAATCGACGGCAGCAGATGAACAGACTTTAACAAACCTGCGTGCTCGTTTGTTAACTTAGGAAATGCGTTTAAATTCATTGTGCATTAAATTCACAAATTGAAGAAACATGTGTGGAGAAACAATATACAATCGTTTCATCAAAGCAAGAGCGGAAATTAATTAATTAAAAAAGGAAAGTGTTTTGGATGCGGTAAACATGGAAATTATCGTCGTGATTGTCCAAATAAGAATTCCAGTGTAAACGATAAAGTACATGGAAATGCATCAAATACTGCTTTCATGATCACATGTGACACCGTCGTGACTGGTTTCAGAATTTTTTGAACGTTACTGTTGGGGATGGCTCAGTTATTGAAGCTTAAGGTAAAGGTGACATCCGTATTTTTTTGTTTAATGGTGCAACATGGCTTCGTAAATATATTGCTGATGTGTTATATGTACCAGAAATTCACATGAATCAATTTTCGTCTGCAAATATGATGAATCGCGAGTAGGAATTGCGATCGGACTGCTAGCGTTGTGAAATGTTAAGAAATGGAAGTATTAACGCAGTGTGAGTTCGTAAGGGTCGGTTATTTTAAAAGCACCGTTGAGTGTGTAACAAATGTTGCTGCCAAAAGAATACTTTTACAATTACGGCATGAGCACTTAGGACATCAAAACGTAGCTCACGTGAAAAACTTTCCTATGAAAACAAGATTGATTTTATTGATCAAGAATTTGTATGCGAGGCATGCGTGCTCAGGAAGCATCATCGAAATAGTTTTAATCTTCGTGAAGAAAAGTCGAAATCTTGCGGTGCAGTTATCTATGCTGACGTATGGAAGCCAATTCTCCAGGTATTTTTTGTTGTTGAAAGTAGGGTTGCACCGATAAGCAAACTTGCCGATTACCGATTAATCTGCTTTCTTTATCGGCCGATACCGATTAATCGGCTACCGATTATTTGATGAAAATGGGTTAAACAAATCTGCGCAAAGAATTTTTTAATTAGACTATTAATTAAAACGCAGGACTTTTCTTCACAAGTCTGGAAAATTCCACCAATTTCGCTTTGCAACCATAGTTTAAAATGTTATGCAAATGTCGCTTTTATTTTTTTAATTTATAGTTCGGCAATATTTAAATAAAAACATTCTGCAACTGTTGAAAGTGCTTTTTGCATTTTTCTGGCAACTATTTTCATTCGTAGGTAAAACAATCTGCAGTCCTTAGCTTATTTTTTACCCTATATCTAGGTTGACTGTGGCACATTTATTGGATTCAAGTATTTGGGAACGACTTCGATGTCATTATTTCAAGCATGGTTACTCTGGTAAGAGAATAATAAAAACTTACGTATTTATAAGACAAAAGCCACCAATGGCAAACTTCGGGAACCACACTACCATTGCTGACTGAGATACTTTACACCGAATTTTTGAACACAAACCAAGGTTTCCGAATCTAAAAGAAACTATACTTCTCATAACGTATTGAACTGAGTGCTTTTTAGCCTAGATAAAATAGCCTTGGTGAATGTTTTATGTTTCTAAGGCAAACGAATGTTTTATTGTAA
The DNA here is from genome assembly GCA_963693315.1 of Diogma glabrata. Classification (NCBI taxonomy): domain Eukaryota; kingdom Metazoa; phylum Arthropoda; class Insecta; order Diptera; family Cylindrotomidae; genus Diogma; species Diogma glabrata. The sequence continues at coordinate 35,766 of CAVNZG010000280.1, forward strand.
ATTGAATTATATAGTACGCTGGATTTAGTTCTGAGCTCCTTTTAAATTTATTGTCGATAACTTTCGATATTTGCTGGATACTATGCAGGATTAACTCTACAGGCTGTTTAACTCTCGGAACCATGCTCTTACTGGTTTGGATATATCTGATTGATATGCTGCACGTTTTCCATTATATCGAGTATCTCATAATCTATGAATCCTATCAAACTGAAATTTAAGATTTTGCACTACACGTCTACACAGTTCGTAAATTAATGTCAAAAAAGTGCGATTTTATGTATATGGATAGTATATATGTAAGAGCCTCTATTCGTTTGGAACTTGATTTATAAAACAATTTATAAAACAAACGAAAAAAACTCATATGTCGATAGCAGTGACTTTTTCAAAAGCTAAAACTGTCAAGTTATCAAAAAATGCAGAAATACATAAACAGATTTGTCATATTTTTAAACAGACCTCAATCTTATACATTTTTAAAAAGGTTTTCAACAGGGTTCATTAAATCAATTGATTTAAATCGGATTTAAATCACTTGATTTTTTTAATATAAATCGCTGATTTAAATCAAAATTTACAAAAAAAAAAATAAAATGCTAAATAAATTATGAAACACCAATTTTGAGGTAATTTTTAGGTACCACTAAATTATTTAAATTTATGCGCTTTCTTGCAAAACAACTAAAGTCAAGCTTACACGATGCGAGCTACTGGTGTGCCAGTAGACAGTAGCTCGCTTGTTCACTCGCTTAAAAATGGACAGTAAGTGTAATGGACAGTCGTCTGTACTGTTCAGTGTTCACATGATGATAGTTGCTTGCTATGCGAGTTGATTTTGCGTTGTTTTTCTTTTTGACAGAACCAAAGTCAGCTAAATCAGATTATACTTTCATTTTGCAATTTCATAAAATTATGTTCAACGTAAAAAACATTGATCATGGGGTAGTATGCGTTGAGTATGGGGTAGTATGCGTCAAATCTGGTAGTTCTGATTTTTTGCAGACTTGTTTATGATGTTGGCCTAATGAATAATCCAAGTTTGTGACCTCGAGCGCCGAACGCAACTTTGTCAAAAATCGAAAAAACCGCGAAAAAATCGTTATTTTTTCAAATTTTGGCGATTATAACCCTAAAGGTAGAAACACAACACGGACGATAACGTCGGACGATAAAAAAAACGTCTACAATTTCGCTGTTGTAACCACAACAAAGGCGTCAGCGTGAAAATCTGTCAAAAATAAAATTGCATAAACTAAAATACTTTGTTTTTTGTCAAAATGAATTTCACAAATTTCAATTTTAAAAATAACTAATTTTTACTAATAAATAAATAATAATAATTTTTCTACTAATAACTAATTTTAAAAATAAAATACAAAATATAAATTATGAAAATATATAAATGAATAAAACCGAACTTTGAGCATAAACTGAAAATTCAGTTGAAAAATGAAAACAAAACGATTACAACCTCAGAAACGCGAAAAACATCAGAAAATCATATTTTTCAGTTGGCGGCACTGTCACAATAACATTAAAAATTACCCTTGCAGCCAAATAAAAATAAAATTGATATCTGGCAATAATCATCGCCGACGATAAATTAGAAATAGAATCTAAAATTTCTCCGACGAAAAAAACTTTTTCGTTTATCGCTGTAGTTGTGTTTGAAATGTATGTATCCTGCGTATTCTAATGTTACTAACGTCGTCGTCGGACGATTTCGCCCGTGTTGTGTTTCTAGCTTAAAGCTTCTGCTTAATCCCGGAAATTGTTGGGTCTACAGAGACAGTACTAGTATCATATTGTAGCAAATTTAGTCTACTTTAAAACCGTCCTAAGAAAGTATAAAGAAAAAACTAGTCCTTTAAGGTTATAATCGCCAAAATTGGAAAAAATAACGATTTTTCGGCGGTTTTTTCGTTGGATTATTCATTACACCAACATCATAAACAAGTCTGCAAAATATCAGAACTACCGGATTTGACGCATACTGTGATGTATAAAGTTACTGGACTAGCAAGCCAAGTTTATAAAACGATATTTAAATGAAAATCCAATTACAATAATTACACTAGTTTACAAATTTTGGACTTTTTTTGTCTCCCTGAATAAAACCCAACTTTTCTTATAGATATGGACCTCCTGAACACGAATATCATATTCATTTTTTTTGGTTAGCTCGTGTTTTTGAGATATTCACGAAAAACCAATTTTTTCGGTGATCAAAAATGTTGTTTCGGTTTTTGGGTCTCATATTTTACAAAACCAACAAATAAAATATATTAATGAAACAAGTGCATAGTAAATATGCCAACAAACATTTTGAGGTATATTTTGTAAAAATCCATTAAGGACTCTGGAAGTTACAGTCGAAAAAATTTGAAAAAATACGAAAAATTCACGTTTTTTTCAAATTTTTCCATTTTCAACACCATAAATTTTGAACAAATAAAGACAGTAATTTTTTTTAATTTCTTGGAGCCTATAGTAGCTTCAATTTTCTTTCTTTCAAGCTATAATATACGAATATTGGTGCAGTTTGCACCAAGTTATTCAAGTTTTCCCAAAGAAAGTCAAAACTCAAAATTTAGAATAAAAATTCAACTTTACGAATAATTTCAATTCTGCAACATAATTGATTTATATATAAGTTGTTTTCGTAGTAGATCTAGCTCCTCCCACCTCGGACTTATTTAAGGAGTTGGAAAATATCAGTTAGTTGATTATGAAATGTCTTTTTTTGACAAAAGTTGTATTTTGTTTGTATATGATTTTTCTCGAAATTGAGATTTTTTTTATGAAGTTTTTTGACATGATCTAGCTCCTCCCACCTCGGAATTATTTCAGGAGTTGGAAAATATCAGTTAGTTGATTATGTAATGTCTTTTTTTCACAAAAGTTGTATTTTATTTGTATATGATTTTTCTCGAAATTGAGTTTTTTTGTGAAGTTTTTTGACATGATCTAGCTCCTCTCACCTCTGATTTATTTTAAGAGTTGGAAAATATCAGTTTGTTGATTATGAAATGTCCTTTTTTGACAAAAGTTGTATTTTATTTGTATATGATTTTTCTCGAAATTGAGATTTTTTTTGTGAAGTTTTTGGACATGATCTAGTTCTTCCCACCTCGGATTTATTTTAGGAGTTGGAAAATATCAGCTAGTGGGGTGATTTAGCAGTATGTATTATGTAACTTCCACAAATAAAACAAAATTAATTTGTGCTATTTTTACACTTGAAACTTCTTGACGACGCCATTTAAATAAACTTGATTTTACACTTTACTAACAATTTATTTTGCTTTAAAAGGCAGCTATCACTATTGATTTATTGATTTTTAAAAACAAGACACAATTTAAAATTTATATTTGTAATATTTTTTCTTTTTTAATTATTATTTTCACCAATGTTTGGAATTAAATTTATCCTCAGAGAGATTATATTTGCAACTAATCATACGACAATTATCTACTTAAAAAGAAACCTCTTTAAACTAATTTAACAAAAGTTGGGAAAACCGAAAAACTATTAAAAAGGAGAAGTAATTTTTTTCTTAAATTAAACTTAAAATGATCATAAACGTAAGGAGTAACACAAGGTGGGCGGTGATAGAAAAAAATTTACATTATCAAAAAACGAAAAAAAAAGAAAACAGAAAATAAACAAACCTTACAGGTATTAATAGACATAAATAGGGCTTAACTTTATGGTGTTTGAACTAACTTAAATAGTTCTGATGTTTTGCCTCTCCTCACAATTCTTTATCTTTTGTTTATATTTTTCTATATACGTCTCATATCGATCCAATTCCCAACTTCGAAAACAAAAATGGAAATTATACTTTACTATTTCAAAATAATTCTTTATTGATGTTTGAGTACGACTGAATTTATAAAATTATTATTTATGCCACAATAAATTAAGTAAAAATTATTTTTTCCAAATTTTGAGTTTTGACTTTCTTTGGGAAAACTTGAATAACTTGGTGCAAACTGCACCAATATTCGTGTCTTTAGCTTAAAAAAAAGAAAATTAAAGCTACTATAGGCTCCAAGAAATTAAAAAAAATTAGAGTTTTTGTTTGTTCAAAATTTACGGCGTTGAAAATGGAAAAATTTGAAAAAAACGTGATTTTTTCGTATTTTTTCAACTTTTTTCGATTATAACTTCCAGAATCCTTAATGGATTTTTACAAAATATAGCTCAAAATGTTTGTTGGTATATTTACTATGCACTTGTTTCATTAATATTTTTAATTTGTTGGTTTTGTAAAATATGAGACCCAAAAACCGAAACAACATTTTTGATGCCCCAAAAAATTGGTTTTTCGTGAATATCTCAAAAACAAGAGCTAACAAAAAAAAATTAGTATGATATTCGTGTTCAGGAGGTCCAAATCTATAAGAAAAGTTGGGTTTCATTTCGGGAGATTTTTCTTGTAAACTAGTGTTATCAACATTTAGGCCAAGTCCCTGAAGATAATTATAAGTAGGGTTGCGCCGATTAATCGGTAGATAATCGGCCATTTTGCCGATTATCAAGACATACGTTTTTAATTGTTTATTTCATTTTAAACACAACAAATACAAAATTTTAAAACACTATAGTCAACCACAGTTAAAAACCTTTTTAAAAATGTATAAGATTGACGGCTATTTAAAAATATGACAAATCTGTCTGAAAATTATACAAAAAATGGCGATGTTACTTAAATTAAAAGCTCTTTCAAATGACACTTCTCTAAACTGTGTCATGAATGTTAGTTTTACCAATTCATAAATTCTTACTTGAGACATCATTGTATTTTTCATTGTAAACATATTAATTTTTCTATCATTCTGAACTCGGTTTTTCAGTCAATCAGGTTTGGAACAAAGCGAACAACACCATTCAAGGACTGCTATTAATCGAAATTATACAAAATATGCGCGGTGTAAATTTCAAAAATAAATGTAAAAATGCTGATGTACCGTCCTTTTATTTGATACGCTAGTGGGCTCGGTAAAAAATGTATATGTTTTATAGCCTTACATCGCATCACTGCAAAACAAACAAAAACAACTTTATTTATTAATAACCACGCCATTTTGGGTGGACAGGATAATTTTATACGCATCTTAAATTTTAGTCAGACCCATAGGGTTTGTAGTATATGAGATACTCGATAGAATAGAAAAATCATGTATGCTTAAAAACATTTAGCATATCAGTCAGAAATATTTCTAAACCAGTAAAAGCATGGTTCCAAGGGCTGAACAGTCTGTAGGGTTAATACTGTGAAGCGCCCAGAAAATATCGAAAGTAACCGAAAATAAATTTAAAAAGAGTTCAGAACTAGATCTAGGATACTATATAATTCAATTGGCAATAAAACATTTGTTTAGCTTAGAAACATGAAATATTAACTAAAGTTATTTTGTCTGGACTAAAATGCTCTCAGTTCAATACGTTATAAGAAGTTCAGTTTCTTTCAGATTGGAAAAACTCGATTTGTTTTAAAAAATTCGGTGCAAAGTTTCTTGTTCGGTCATTAATGGCAGTATGGTTCTCGAAGTTTGCCATTCGTGGCTTCTGTCGTATAAATGCGTAAGTTTTTATTATTTCCTTTCCAGAATAATATACCTTTCAAATAGTGAAAGAATTTTTCAAATAGATGCAGTGGTTTTGGAGTTTATCAAATACGAACAAACAAACATTCATTTTTTTATATATAGATGAACAAATTATTCATAAATAAATATCAAAATTTGATATATATCGGATATTTTGATAATTATATAAATATCATGATATTTGCCAACCGTGTAATAGATTTGGTGATATTAATTTTAGGAGCAAGGTGAGACAGAAATAAAAGAAGAGTTTATACATAGATAAATAAATATGTACCCGACTAGCATTATATAAGGGCTCAGATCTGGACCGGATACGGCTTTCCCTACTACTGATAGGGACCGTATCAGGTACACTGAACAGGTCCTGATCAGTAATGTAACGCCACAAACTATCCAAACCGGATCGATCAGTCAGCCCTACTAGAAACGGGCCAGGACCAGATCATTTAAAATAGGGAATTTTCTTTAACATACATTAGAAAAATTAGAAAATTTACTACTAAGTACATATATTAAAAAAAAATGTTTATAAAAATATTCTAACTTTTTACTTACCTTTATGTATTCATAACGCAGAGAAGCGATAACTAAAGTATATTTATTTATTTAATTATATATAATAAATTGCAAGTAGGATACTCCTCTCAGAAGTTACAAACAACTGTAGGGCCCTTTCTTTGTATGTAATTTTTATTTAAAAAAAAAAATTATTAACAATAAATTTGATTAGGTATATAAAAATTAAAATATAATATACTAAATTAATTAAAGTAATAATTACGTTTTGATAAATTTAAATATGAAATATTTATTATTTAAATATTTATATTTATTATTTAAATATATGCGAAATTTCACATACATATATTTAAATCAATTCAACCCAGGCATAAAGACTGTAGTGTGCATACAGATACTGGGAAAAAATTGAGAAAATTGCTAAACATTTTTTTACCGAAAGTGAAAACCCGGAAGTTGGGATGTAGAACTGTTGTGAACCACACTAAATGTTTATTTACTAAGTTTAATCCAAATCGATTATCAGGTACAGATGTTATTGCGCTTTAAAAAACAGGTGCTCGTGAGCAGGGTTGCATTGATTTAAATCATTTGATTTAAATCAGTGATTTAAATCAGATTTAAATCAACTTGATTTTTTTTTAAAAATCTTAAGTAATTTTAAAATAAATTTTTTTTAATGAAATGTATTGTGTGGTAGAAATTTTAATATGTTTCACAACAATATATGGAAATCTTTTAAAATCAAAGTCCCATAATAACATGCGTGCTAAGGTGATGATGGACGCAATTTTTTGTTGTTTTTTAAGTGTTTCTTAAAAAATTGACAACTAAACAATAAATCCTATCACATAATAAAATATGACTAATGCCAATATTTCAAGATAGGATAAAGAAAATAAAAAGCGCAAAAATCAAATTGTTTAGAAAAATTTGTACGAATAAAACTAAAATTGAATTCCCAATAAGACAATAAGTGGCATTGGTATGGTCCATGATCATGTGACGCCCTGTCTTCCTTAATCATAAAAGCCTAGATATAGCGATCTATATAAGCTCGTTTTTTCGAGCAAGCAATACCGTGCCATCATGAAGGAATATGCCATAACTGACATTGAGAACACTAGCATTGACTGAATACAGCTCATCCGCCCAACCTCCCTTAGATATCACCTTGCCTAGTAATATCTCACTTCTATTGGCATATAAACTCTTATGGTAATAGCAGGGACTGGAGTACGCGAGGTTGTCACATCCGTAGATCAAAAATAAAAAAATTTACAAATCAACAAAAATTGATTCCCCTTTAGAAATCCTTTAGAAAATTTGGGCAAATTCAAAATAAATTAAAAATTTAATTTAATATAAAAACATTTTCAAATCTGCTACCATGGCTCTCGAGATTGTTAACTGAGAGGTGATCCAACATAACTTTTGAATAGTAAAGAATACAACCATGTGATTTATTGAGCTAAAAATTAACAAGTATAAAAACAACCATAGTTGCTTTTTTGCCGAAAGCATTGAATGCGATAAGCTACTTTTTGGCATTGTCCCAAACATCAGAATTCCGGATATATTCAAGCCTTGGTTGTACAGCTACCACAGGTACTATCAAATGTTCGTTGATTTTTCTTCAAACTTAAAAGAACTCAGACAAGGATTATCGAAATGCGAGATGCGCTCACCATTCATGACAGATGACATCATTCTAAAGCAAGCAGTAACAAAGTATCTTAGTTTGGCATCGGCGTTTGACAAGACACCATTTTCATGTCGCTAGAACAACAATCAGTATTTCAGTGTAAAAATCTAGTAACTAAAAACTGTTACTTTACTTTTATACAACCGAAGCTAGTGATTTATATAAAGTAGATAACGTAGCATAGGAATATGCTCTATAGATATAGGACCTCTTCTTCAAAAGAGTGGATTTTCTTAAAAAATTATACAAATTAAACTAAATTTTTTTAAAAATCAAAAAAATCCGATTTAAATCAAAAAAACTGGTTTAAATCAAATAAACCCGATTTTTTGATTTTTTTAAAAAAATCAGATTTTTATGCAACCCTGCGTGAGGCCCCCATCACTTCGTTGAATACCCTCAAAAACTAATCAGTCCCTTGTCATACATATTTGCATCTTTTTTTTAAAGTGTCATCAAAATTTATTTACGAACTAATGTTGTATGCTCCCAACAAACATAAAAAACAGTGACAACAAAAAACACCTGTGTTGTATGGTGGACTGAACCCCAACCACCCCTTTGTCCAATCTACTCCAAACGCTAATAAACTCTTTCTCATATTGATTGAAACCTTTAGCTAACGGTTCTTGAAATTCGATGTGTAACTGTAGGCTACAGTAGGGATAAACACTTAAAAAAAAAACTTTTTAACCGGAAGGGACAAACCGGCAGTTGGTACACAAAAATATTGAAAACAGTACCAAAGCCTTATCTACCAAGTTTCAATACGATTTAAATTATTGGTGTTCGAAAGGGTCGCCATTTGTCCAATTTTGAAATGAATCCAGATCTTCCATTTTCAAGTAAACCTGGACCATATATCAAAGTTTCATCAAAATCTCATTCGTTTTTGTCATGAAGACAGCCACCCACCCATTTGAAAATTGTGGTAAAGTAAAAATTTGAAATTTGCTCCAAGATAGTTTTGGATATCTAAATAAGACTATTACTTAAATAAGTCAAGTGGTTCCTGTATAAAACACCATAAATCGATAAAACTCCAACAATCGTAATTTTTCTATACAAAATAAAAATATTCAGAAAACTAGCATTCCTGGAACAGTTGTTCTGTTCGATTAAACAAAACTTTGATTTATTTAAATTGTCTAACAAATTAGGGATTAAATGCAAAAAATGACAACAATGAAAATTATCGCCATAAACATAACCTTAAGTTGTAAACAAGTAATTTCAAATATGTAACAAGTAAATACAATAATTCAATTAATAAGAATGTACAAAATCCTACTTAGTTTGTCAAGATTTCGTCACCTTGAAACATATATTCAATCGATGATTGTTATTGTATTTGCCATAAAATTCTTAATATATTTTTATCTAATTTTTATCAACTAAAAAATCACATATATATTTTTAGTATAATCTAATTGTTATATATATTAGAAGTTTCGTACGGTAATGTTCAAACTTAAAAGCAAGAAATTAATAAACGTGATAATTTCATACTTAAAAAGTTTTACAATATGTTTTTAATGTACACATCACATATATAAACAAACATATACATATATACTTACAAAGTGTTAAAATTCATTGAACAATAAAATCAACAGCTTTGCTAATGAATACTCATACAATAATCTTAGATGTATGGTTGATTGTCTATATGTGCGTGTATAAGGGGTAGTTGATAAGTTGCTAGTAGATCAGGTAGTTAGTTGACAGTTGATGTAACTGATGTTTTGCTACTGTGTAATTTAAAATGAATATGAATGCGAAGCTCTAATTTGTCAATGTTTTGTTTAAGTATTTGTAAAAACAAAGATTTTCTTATAGATCCAGCTTAGTTCGTAGCCTAGTAATTTTATTTGATTTGGAGGGCCAAAGAATCCATTTTGAAGTGCTTTGTTCAGTGCTTTGATACAAATCGAATACAGTGATATAAATGGATTCACGCTTAATGGAGTGGTTTCGTAGCTGCATTTATGTTTCGGGTTAATTTTGTAGTATATTTCTAACCAAAAATAAAAATTTAGGCTGTAAGTCTTTGCCCAAAACTAAAACAAATGCACCATATCAGTTTAATATTAAACCCTTCCATCGGACGCCTGAGTCCTGATACCTGACGCCTCCAGTTTCAGTCCTTCTATTTGATAGTTTTCGTCGGCGCTTGATTGAACAATTCAATTATTTTTGAATTGTAAACTTCTTTAGCCGCGTTGTGTGATTTTGTATGGGGATAAATTTATATATTCAAATTATCGTCACGCTAAATAAATATATTAAATAAAATATACCTGGTAGTAGCGTTTCAAATTTTAATATGGATACCGCGGTTGACTGAGGTTCTATAGGTCGAGAGTTCAATTCCTGGAGTGTGTACATATTTTTATTGTTTTTTTTTTTAATTTTTATTAAATGCCATTAAAATTATTGTTTTTTTTATTCATGAATTCATAAAAATCATAGAAATTTCTTTTGACGAATTTTCTATTGATCGATAATGCAGTTATAAAGTTATTGCTACTGTCTTTTTCCGTTTCGTTCAAATTATCATATCGATATTAACAAGAAAATTAATTATTTTTTGGCATCAAGTGCTAAAATAAAATATTGGTTTTCCCATCAATATTTTCCATAATTTCATTCCCGTGAAATAAAATAAGGAAAATAAAAACTACTATTTGAGTATGAATTTTTCTATAAATATGAGTTGACATCTTCATCAGATTGATTTAAACACAGTTTACGGTTGCGGACAATTTACGGTATTTAAATTTATGGATAGTGTAGTTTTTTAAGGTTATTGCTATTGTCTTTTAGCACAGTGTGACGTCAATACGAAGTAAAATTTAGAATCCATTCAAAGAGATTTTTACGACATCTCTATATTTAGTTTTTAAAAGAAATATTTTGGCTGTATTCTAAACCAAAACTTATTTGAAACTTGCTTATGCTTATAAGTGGAAACTTACTTATTTAAATAAGTAACTTACAGAGGTGACTTATTTGTAATATTTTTTCAAAGAAAAATTTAATTTGATTTCTCAGTGTCAAATATTTTTTTGTTTGTTTATCTAAATGATTTTAAGGAATAAAACTTCTTTTTCGATCCGTAATAAAATTAAAATAATAATTTAAAATAAAAAAAATAGTTTTGAAATCTCTTTTATTGATCAAATTAAATAAATCGATTTTGCTTTTATGTTGCTGTCAAATTCAGCATACTTGATAAAGGTGGTGAAACATACGTTATCGCTTTAGACATCTCCAAGGCATTCGATCGAGTCTGGCATGCCAACTTAATCAACAAGCTCGTTGCGTACGGTTTTCATCCCAATGTTGTGAAGCTGATTCAAAATTTTCTATCCGACCGATACATTTCGGTAACCTTAGACGGATATTCTTCTGAGTCTAAACTAATTAACGCTGGTGTACCCCAAGGCTCAGTATTGTCCCCAACCCTATTTTTGATTTATATCAACGAATTGTTGAAAATCACCAGTAACCCTATAAATAGTTTTGCAGATGATAGTACTCTGCACAAGTCGTTCGAGCCCCTTCCTTCAAAAGGTAAAATGAACGAACGAATTAATCCTGCCCGGAGAGACGCTGCCATAAACGTGAACAAAGACCTGAATAAAGTCGCCGACTGGGGTGACCAAAACCTTGTCAATTTCAACTCCACCAAAACACAGCTGTTGATTGTTTCCAGATTAAAGACCGAGTTCCCCAAAGATATTTTATTTAGTATGTGTGATGAACCAATAGGTGAATGTAAAAACATTCGTTTATTGGGTGTCACAGTTTCAAATGACCTACTCTGGAACGATCATGTAATGGCGATGGCAAAAAGCGCGTCTAAAACACTCGGCCTCCTAAATAGATGCAAAAAATTTTTCACTCCATACCAATTGCTCCATGTTTATAAGTCCTATATTCGTCCCTGTATGGAGTACTGCTGTCAAGTTTGGGGTGCTGCCTCTGTTTCCATCTTGGCCCTCTTGGACTCTTCAAAAGCGAGCTATACGAATTGTAGGTGATCGAACTTTGACATCAAAACTTGATTCCCTACAACATCGTCGCACTGTTGCTGACCTCGTTGTTTTTTACAAATATCGTCATCAGCAGTGCTCAGATGAAATCAGCGGCATCATGATGCCTCAAACTTATTCTTACCCCCGTTCCACTCGGCAATCGGCTGCCGCAACCAGTGAAACGGTAAAGATCCCGCGCTGTCATACTGGCAGATCGCAGAGAGACTTCTTTGTCCGAACTGCGTACAAATGGAATAGTTTGCCGGAACACTTAGTCTCAGGTGGCTTCAACCCACAGATATTTAAAAAAAGCGTTAATCTACACCTCAGAACGCCAGTTGTTGTGGGACCCAGGTCTAGACCTAGGTCTTAAAAGGTATTTATGTGTTGTTGTGACACATATTCTAAACCCTATGTTGTGTAATACATTTTATTAAAAAAAAAAAAAAAAATTAAGGATGCTAAACCATTTAGAATAGCTTTTAAATAATTATTTAAAATGGCGGTGAATAAGTAAGTCTACATAAATAAGCAGCAAAATGTTTGAAATCATCGAATTTTCGATCTTCGATAATTTATCATAAAAATCGATGACCAAGTCGATAATTTATCATAAAAATCGATGACCAACATACCAAGTTGGACAGTTAAAAAAAGTAAAATTTCAAAGAAATTATTTTTTGATTCGATGGTGGAAGGTAATATGATGAGGTAGTGATACCCAACATTTTGCTAAAGTTTCAAATAAGTCGTTGTTTAGAATGCAGCCCCAGTGGCTATTCTGTTTTTTATACTTTTTGTTGTTGTTTTCTTTTTTCTTTTTTCTATTTTCTTGTTGGTGATTGTTGTACCATTTTTGAAGTGAAAACTTCTTTAGGCGCGTTGGGCGATTTTGTATGCGGTAAATTTATATATGTATTCGAATTATCGTCACGCTAAAATAAATATTAAATATAAAATAAATATTAAAATAGAGTGAGATAAATTGTAATCATTTGTTTTTTTCTTATTTCTTATTCTCATTTTCTTGATTTATAATTTGTTTTTTTAACTTCCCGATATGGGAAGTTATTGTTTTTGGGTCGATTTTCGAAATCGGAATTTTTATGATATCTTTACGTTTCATGACCTCCTGAAGCTGTTTAGACTATTTTTAGCTGCCAGTCTGTATGTGTGTGTATGTATGTATGCATGTATGTACCGCTGTATGTAGGCAAATTTTTGCCCAACGCTTTCTCAACAACGGATGGGTCGATTTTAACGAAAATTGTCGCAATCTATGTATCTCGGCGTAACTTAGAGCCCAGTCCTTTTCTAGCGAAATTAAACCATTTGTTTTTTAGTGGTTTCCAAAAAACTGAAAATCATCACTTGCAAATATCATGAGATTAAATAATGCTATCAAGATCATGAAATTTCCATATTGTTTGTCATCATGTCAGCCATTTATAATGACATTTGTATAACCAATTGCTATCTTACTTTTTGAGTTTTTTAAGAAAATGTGAAAAAACTACGTGTTGTTTTCGCTACGCAAACGTATGATATCTAGATGAAACGGACTTACTTGAATATCGAAGATCTGAGTTATTTTCAAAATTTGACAAAAAGTTCAGAGGTCAGTGAGGGGATTACTTTGTCAACTGTTCATTTGAAACTTTAATAACACTCATTTCTGAGATTTAATTTGGTTGAAACATAGTGCATAAAGTTTTTGTAATGTTTATAAAATCACTTCCGGCTTATCACTTTCGGTGGAGTATCTTATATTTGATCTTTCTTTTAATGATATCACAACAACAGCCTACAGTTGTGAAGTGTTTTTTACTAATCTTTGATAAAACGTTTCAGTTAACATGAGAAAAATTAATTAGCAAGTCAGGTACCTTGTACAAAGTGGTCGGTATCTATCAAACAAATGCTCATTTTTTAACTGACCAATAGGTTGACATTTCGTTTGTTTTAAATTTTAATATTTTTTTTAGCTGCTGGATGCTTTATTTTTTTTTATATATATGGTGCAATGAAAATCTTCTTTTCAGTGTACCCAAAAGATGAAATGACGATTAATTGCAAGTCTTAGAAAGAGAATTTCAATTGATTAAAGTTTTAAGCAAATATCTTTGTTTCCTATTTAACTTAACGGGAAGTTCTTGGCGTGGCCGCTATAAGCTAGTTTTTATTGAATTTGATTTTTTTCGGTTTAAGTGTGGTGTGTAAGTGTGGTAAATATAGATTTTGTTGTATTTTTAAGTAAAATAAAAAAAATTGTGTTTTTCATATTTGATTTGTGTGATTTTTCTTCAAATTGTTTAATAAAGAAAACGCAATTGATAGTACGAATAACCTAAGTCCTGAAATTAATGATAATACATATATTATAAATAATTTTACTCTCGTTCTCTTGATTCATATTTTGTTTTTTTCTTTTTTATTGAATGTGATGTTTTTCTTAATAACAGTGTGGAAATGTGGTAAAGTAAGTAAAGATTTGGTTGTATTTAGACGACAAAAACACAGCTATTTCACAGTTTTAAGTTTTCACTTCTGTCGGCAGTCCTCAAGACTGCCTTCTTTTTTTTCTCCATATTTTGTTATAAATTTGTTAACTTTTCCTCAACGAAAGGCGAAACATTTCTGTCGGTTATGGATCTCAAGGGATATCCGGCATATCAATAGTATTAATAGTAGTTTGTAGTATTTGCCCAATATCTCTTCACAAATCGTAAGAGCATATCCCAAAAATAGCTGTTGTTTGAAATGGAATGTCCAACGTCTCCGTGGTGTGGAAATCATAGCCCAATTGAACAGTCAAAGTCATGGTGGTCAACCTCTTAAAGTTATGAGATCTAAAGTTATTTCTCGAGTTTCTAAAACCTTTTATTACGAGTTGCAGACTCTCCTTGATTCTCAAGGATTCGTCTAAGCAAGCAAGTAAACTGTCCAATTCTCTTGATGTTGGATCTTTGGCTGACAAATCGGCCATCGCAGGATCTCGACTAAGTTAGAGATTCTCAACAAAGATAAATATTTATATTGAAACCACATAAAATTACTTTTCGGTTTCGCCACAGTGAAAAAACGTTAAATGAAAAACATTCCAACGCTGGAATGTGGTATTCACTGGGTGATCTAACAGTTTGGAAGGAAGGGAGCTCATATATTGAATTTATTCTCTTAAACCAAATTTCGTACCTTTATACTATTGAAAATCTTAAGAAATCTTTAATGTTAGCTAGTTTTGGAGATATCATCAACGAACCCCACATGTTCATTGACCGTGGGTTGAATTAAAAGATTGTCGTTCTGACGATGAGATTAGTAAGCTAATGTGATCTTGAAAACCAAAATTCGGTTGAGACGTTTGATGACTGCCATGCTATACTACACTGGAAGAAAAAAATCGGTCACTACAATCTCTTTTGTCCTTTGGGCCAGCTGAATGTTTCCTGTCTCAAACAACTTCAAATTCGGTTGTCTTATCTTCAAAGACCTAATTTGAAGACACAACAACCGAATTAGAGACACTACAATAGCATATAAGATACAACAATCGCATGTGAGGTCATCGTGAGGTTGAATCTTCCACTGAACGATTACGATTTGTGACGTAAGGAACGACTTGATGTTTATCGTCAGATAAACGTCAGATGCCGTTCATACTCTTGTCGATCCAGAAAAAAATTCTCGCTCAGTGAAAATTCTCAGATCAGATTGCCAGATCTCTTAACTCCATTTCTAGGTAATCCTCATCTCGATGATTTGGAAGTGTGTTTATTTAAACCTCCTATCTTTGCAAAACCTATGACAAAATCTCATTTTTTACTAGAAACAATAACAGCTCCACCAGCGCTGCCCAAAAATGCGACAATTTTTCTGTTTAGGTTGTGTTCAAGTCTCAAAATAAGGTCTATCCTATTATAGTGCGGTATTGAGTTGTCCAGTTGTCCTTTGCATCCTCCCAAAATACAGATTTGATCTTCATGGTTCATTTTATATGATGATATATGATGTGATCCTACACGCCAAATTTAATAGTGAAGTACCTGTCATTTCAGTTACACTAAACGTTTGCTTAACTGCAACATCTCCGGAAACATTACATCCGTTATATTATAACCATAATCATTGGTTGCCGCCTCTACTGTACATTCTCGTAATATAATTATTCTCAAATGAAAGCTGATTTATGTGCTGTCCAAGATCCAGAAATTTTAATGCTATCAACGAAAAATGTGCAACCAACTTATTGCGACTTCTTATCCTTACTTATTGCGACTACCTCGGTTGTATCCTAAAATGTTTTAGAAGACGAAATGTGATGGTATCGTTCAGATTTCTTACCCGTCTTACAATAAACTTGCTAACATCGTGGGGACCAGCCAGCCCTGATTATGTCTCAAAGTCGGGCCTTCAGTATAGAAGCTTTATATTTTATATCTTGAGTATTTTAAACACCATAATTCTACCTTCGGTATACTTTAGCAGAAAGAAAGTTTTGCCTATGGGCTTATCGATAAAAGCAGTTACAAATTTACGGGCGTCGTTAGGTGTGAAATTTCTTAAAACCATTTTGTCTTCTACATGGCTATTTTCCAGAGTTACTTGTTAGAACCGGCAAAAACTTAGATGGAAGCGCCCTATTAAATGTTGCAGTTTTTTTATTGCGCATCTTATAATAGCTCTCCATTTGATATAAAATGCATTTCGTTCGATGTCAATTTATTCAAATGGTTTTTGATTTTTCAAATGAGTGTTGTTGCACAGCACGGCAGTGATCCAAGTGACATCCCAAGTTATGTGGTCATCTTTGGCCGTATAACCCATGTGACCGTATAACGCAGTGGTCACAAGTCACAAGTGTTTTTGATAGTGTCGCCTATTATATATTTTAGGAACATGGCATAATCCACATAACTAGCCTCTGCCATTCATAGTCTTTGGCGGACATTATCGGTGGGAAACTACTGTTTTGTCAGATGGAACGGGATGATGGATTGCATAGAATTGAACGTTTGATGATTGTTGACATATACTGTATTTTCAGCCCACCCGTATGTTCCTTTCGGTGCTGTGCAAATTGTGCAACTTATTATTTTGTTGTCATCTCTAACATCCTTTGAAAAAATACAACAAATGATAAAACAAAGTACATCTGGCGCCCAGTTTTTATTTATTTCCGAATTAATAGGAAAGTTACAGCTTCATAAAAGGTTCTCATTTTTCTTCAGCTCTAGTCGACTAGAAAAACTAGATACTTGATGTTTTGTTGTTTTCAGTGTTAAATGGAAATTTAAAAGTATAAAAAAATCAACTAAGAACCAAAACTAACCGAATAGAGAAGATATGCTGAAATTAGAACTTCACGATGTAATTTAGAAAAATTTTCAAACGAAACAAACAATCTGCCGTGTCAGAAATTATTATTAAAAGTGCTAAGTTTAGCGTGTCACGTATATGGGATTACTGGTATAGCGACTATGATTGAGCGGTTAACTCTCTTAGAAGTTTTAGCTTAAGTAGTTTATTTATGAGGAAACATGTGTGATACTCCATATCGGGTTAAGAGATCGTTCACCTCGTTTGACTCAAATATACGTCCATTGTCAGATTCAATTGGAGAAACGTTTCTATTTTTATGTGTAGAGCATGGAGAGTTGTATTAAATTTTAATATAACTGACGGTATAAGTGAATTTGGTAAAAGCCGTTACAGCCTTACAAAAGCCTTACACGTTACGACGATAAGTCAAAGATGTTTTTTCTTACCCTTCTTACAACAAACTTGTTAACATTGTGGGACGCCCAGTCCTGAGAATGTCTCAAAGCCGGGCCTACCATATAGAAGTTAGTAGTTTATATTTTATATCTTGAGTGGTACACCTCCAAATTCTAACATCGGTATATTTATCTAACAGTACCTATGGGCTTATCAATAAAAGCAGTTACAAATTAAAGGGCCTATTTGGACGAATAGTTATTGATAACGTCGTTTTATGTAAAAATTTTAACATTTTTTTCTACTTTGTAGATTGTAACCGGCAGAAATTTTGTGTTTGAGATTTGATTGCACTTTTAATTGACGGTATAGATATCTTTTGTAAAATCCAGTGATGCTGTTCCAGATCTAAGCCAAGGATAAGGTTTCTGTAAATTTGACGAAGAAAGAAATCTTTATATAACTATGTAATCAAGGTTGAGAGTACACTGTCAATAATGCACTTGTCGGATTATTGGAAATTACATTTTATTTTTGTTCCTGCAAAGAATATTACTGTGGTAGTCCCATTGAATTACCTATGACTTACATTCTTAAATCAATAACGCCTTCAGAAATGCCGTGTTGTTCGCTGACTCGATTGCTCACTGGATGTCAACAAAGTGGTCAAAGTAAATATATTGGTCCTGAAAAATATTCAATGGTGTATAGTAGAGGCAAAAAATCGACAGTTGAAACCCTGTCTGAAAACAATCTCTTGAAAAATGTAGGATATGATTACCAGGTTTAAATTTTATTTGCTTAACTACCTTAAACGTTTCTATTGACTGACACAGTTAAAATATAATTCTATCTTGAACTGTGAAACATAATTTTTTCTATTATATACCGTTAAATCCTAAATAAAATACTTCCACAACACCAAAACAAACGAAACTCTAAAGGCCAAATAAATCATTTACAAGAAATAATTTTATAAATAAAACATTTATTTTTAAATGTCACAGCTCAGTAATTTTTTTCCCAAGAATCAAGATAAACTACATCCCTCATACTGATTTCAAAAATAATAAGTGGTTATATTAAAATTGAATCTTTCAAACATTTTAAACAAATTCATACATTTTCGTATGGTGAAAACGTTTTCAAAATTTCGAAGAAAATATACAAAATATTTTTACATTATTTAGAAAATATACAAAAATTACAAAAATATATAATTTTATTCTTAAATTACAAAGTTGAATTTTTACAGTATTGTTTAAGGTGTGGTTTTTTTGAAAGGTCAATTGAAAGACAATTTTTATCCTCCTTGGCCAAAATTTGTTGTAAGGTGAAATATTCCTCAAACCACAATGAAAATTGAATAATTTTGAAGAACGCCACTTTGTTCATCATGCGATTATTATGCGATGCGATACAATTAAAAAATCGGTATAGTGTGATAAATTGCAATTTTGTTAAATTTAAAGAACCGAATCAATCGGCAACTACTTTGTATTATTTTTATGAACCCTGTCTTAAGATACAGGGTGAGGAAAATCGAAGGCTGCATGACCATGACCTGGGCGTATTGAAATTGATCTACAGCAATACCTCCTACATCGATTTTCAAGTTAGATAGCTCAAAGGTCGGCGTTAAATAAATAAAACTGGTGTTTTTCCTTACTAATCAATGATCGATCCAGATGGCGATTTGGACATTACGTTTATCGAATTGAGAGTAAGGCCATTTTGAAGGAAGGTGGAAAAACGTGACATTGGTGACAGCGGCGGGGTTAGTAATCCGTTATTAATGGTTTTATTAAGTGTATTCTAGATTCCTTATAGTTAAATTAAAGAAGCAACTAGAACAACGGGGATTGTCAACAAGCTGAAACATTAGTGAATTGATGTTACGGCTTCGAAAAGCTATGGAAGTCAACAGTGGAAAGTTACCAGTTCTAAAGATTCACAACAAACAGTGATTCAGTTGCAGCAGAAGAAGAGAAAAATTCACGAATTGTATAAAAAATTTGAAAGTCTCAGATGGAAATAGTTAACAACAATATGGCTGCTACTAAAGAAGAAATTTGAGCGTGATTTGAATAAACTAAAGTTGCGATTTTGGAAGAGGTTACAAGATGTTGAAACTTTAGTTGTTTCACATGTGGGGAAAAAATAATAACTATTAAATTAAAACCATCATATGACGGTACCACATCTTTCGGCATCTTCAAGTTCCAGTACGATACAGTGGCAGATCAGAATGTTTTGAACGTCGAAAGTCGTCTTGCTGCATTGATAGTTTAACTTAAAGGGGAAGCAAAGGATTACAGTCGCATACAAAATGCAATGTAAGATGGCACAGAGAATCTGTATGACATCTATTGGATGCAGAAAAAGGGAATGTAGAGCAGAACATCGGGCCCTATCTCACAGGACAGTAACAGGACAGTAAACCTGTAAGCCAAGAAATGAGGAGAATATTACCTGCATACCTGCAGGGGAGAATATTACCTGCATGCATTTTGAAAATGGAGGTAAATGGTGAAAGTTTGGGTTTCGAAGGACAAATTGAAAGTAAAAGTTGCTTCATGCTCCAGGATAATGGCAGCGAGGAGAAAAACGCAAACGTGTAATCAAACTGTGAAAGATGGACAAAAAAGGAAAATGCTTAACAAAGTAGATAGTGTAAGCAACTTGAATGAAGTGTGTTCAAAGGGCTTCAAGCAGGAACGAGTCGCCGCTGCAAACACGATAAATATGAATGGTTCAGAGATACGGATACGGGTGAAAAAAAAACTCAAAGGTAAAAGATACGAAGAACGTCAAATGTAATGAGAATCTACACTCATCCAGGTGGACCGACATTCAAGGAACAAAGTGATTGATGGTCAATAATAGGGACAAGCACTGATTCTAAACAGTCTTAGAACTAGGAAAAAAAATTGAATTCAAAAATTGGAGGGGAGATTTAGAACCTGTTCGTGATGAACAGGCTTAGCCGCTTAGGTGGAGGATAATGTTACAATTCTACATAATCGCAATGAAACACAATACAAAATTGTATTTAACCTCACTTTCCGACATACAATATTTCAAACATGAAATCAACGTCACATTGTTTCTAAGAAAAAGAGTCCAAACATGAAATAAAATATATCCAAAACAATTACGTAGATTTCACCATAATTTCTGGAGCTTTCTTTGTAAAGAATTAGTTTACTTAGAATATTTAAGAAATTAAGGAGAATTATTTATAAAAATTCCTTTGCAGATCCAAAAATTGGATTTAAATTATACTGCGATAATGTAAAGCTATAATTTACATTAGATTGCGATAGTGTAGTATAGTGTAGTCTTAATAAAATCTGGTGTTTTTGCTTACTAATTAGTGATCGAATTCAGAAGGTGATTTGGGAATTACGTTTATCGAATTGCGAATTAGGACAATTCGAAGGAAGGTCGAAAAACTTGACAATACATAACCAAAAATTATTTTTGAATTTTATTAATTAGAATAGAATATTGTATATACTATATAGTTATGATGAATTCATTAGTGGTAGGAATATATTAGTATCGCATCCTTGCGTTTTTTACTTATGGCGCAGTTAGTTATAGTTTATTTCGATTTTAATATATTTACGAAAATAAATTTACAAATAAATAATAATTATTTTTTCTTTTCTTTTTAGGTAAGAAATTTTTGAAAATAATTAATAGAATTTTGTTTTCAAAAAGAAAAATAAACATTTTTGAAGACTAACAGTAAATCGTGAAAGTTCAAGGAATTTGAAAAATTTAAGATAAGTTTTGTTTTTATTTGTTTAAATCTAATTTCGTTAAAAAAAAATTTGCAATAACTTAAATTTGTTTAATATTGATTTTTTAGTAGACCAATAAGTAGCGCTTTTTCAAACGTGACTGAGTTTAAAGAATTTCAGATACTACTCCAAAAATTTCAAAGAGCAAGTTACTGTCTAGACCAGGGATGGGGAACCTTTTTACCATTAAAGGCCAATTGTAATTTGGTAAATCGTAAACAGGCCGCATTTTGCTGAGTAGTGTTATCAAGTTTGGGTGCTGCATCCTGTTACCTGTTCAAAAGCGTGCTATGTGGATTATTGGTTATCGAAATTTAACATTAAATCTTGATATTAAATTCATACAAAATTGTCGCACTGTTTCTGATCTCGTTGCTTTTTATAAATAAAATATCCTCACTAGCAGTGTTCGGATGAAATCAAATCCATTATGCCTCAAATATATTTTTTTTCCCGTTTACTTTTCAATCGGCTTGCGCAAACAGTCAAACTATTGAGTTCACTCACTGTCATAGTATCTTACAAAATGCAGAAGGATACATCGTACAATTGGAATGCTTTGCCCGAATCCATAGTCTCGGGGGCAATCCACAAAAGTTTAAAAAAGCGCTCATAAACACCACAGAACGCATGTTGTTGTGGGATCTACGCCTTAAAAGGTATTTATGTGTTGTTGAGACAAAAAAATATTTACTTGAATATATTTCTATTTTTTCAGGGAGCACAAAAAATAAAAATTAAGATAATAAATGATAATTTCACAATTCCAATTTATTTTATTAATTCGATGTTTAATTAAAAATTCAAAAACATTCATAGTTCATAGAATAAAATTAAAAGTTGTAAGACATATAAAGGCACATATAACCAATTTAATGGGACTTTTGTGTTTGTTTTTTTATGCAAAAGAAACTTGATATTACGTTCCACAGCTTATGTACCTTGTGTTGGTCTTCTAAACGAACATCAGCTATCTGACTGCTTAAGTTGATCGTCATTTGGGTTAAATATGAAAAAGTTTATTCACAATAGTAAGAAGTTCCAAAGCAAGAAAGAAGTCGACGAGCGTGTTCGCTTAAATATATAGGCATTCAATCGCACTTATATATTTATAAGGCCATATTTCAATCGAATTTTTATGTGCATCAAAAGAAATTTTGTAATATTAGCTTTACTGCCGCTAGGGAGAAGGTTAAAGTCTTACTTTTTTGACGGATAATCAAAGCGACTGTAAAGTAACGCCATTTTTATTTTTTTTTTTCCGGCGGCATTATAGTAATTTCATATTTTTACGGCGGCAGAAAAATTCGCCATTTCTTTCCATATTTTTTTACGATATTGCTTCGGCTGCTTTGATAAAAATAGTATATTATTGAATTAGGAGCTATAGTTGTACTTTTTGTGTTGAGTCTATAGTTTGGCGGCCGACCATAGGGAGGCCTACAATTATAGACGAAACACAAAAAGTCACTTTAGCTCCGAATTCAATACACTATTTTTTCGGCAAACGTTTAAATTTGTTTAAAAATATGAAATTAATGCATCAAATTTTTTATAAATATGTTTTAGGTAATAAATTTTCTGAAATTAATTTTTACTGATTTTAATTCATTAAAATGAACTGAAATGCATTCTGTTTTGATACAAATTAATAATATCATGTTATTTTACTTTACTGCCGCCGTAAAAATATGAAAATTACTTTACTGCCGCCGTAAAAATATGAAAATTACTTTACAGCCGCCGTAAAAATATGAAAGTTACTTTACAGCCGCCGGTAGATAAAATAAAAATGGCGTTACTTTAGTTAGTTAAACTTTACAGCCGTTTGCCGAAAAAATTTATTTATACAAATTTAAATGTTTTTTTTTCTTTTTTGGAAGTAACTATGACGACGAAAAATCATATTTGTAGAAGTTTTGATGTGCTAATTTCATTTTTTAAAAAATTTTAACGTTTGCCGAAAAATAATGTATTTAATTCGGAGCAAAAGTGTCTTTTTGTGTTTCGTCTATAATTGTCAAACAATAAACTCAACACAAAAAGTAGCACTTTAGCTCCTAATTAAATAATATACTATTATTATATATTTACTATTGTATAAAAATTGCAATTTCCTACGCGAGATGAAAACATTTCACGTTCGTGAATTGTCCCACTTGGCGACAGCACGTCTCCTAAACAAGTTTACACTCACGAAAAAGCAGTGTTTTATTCTTTTGTAGCAAAATGTACTATATTCTATTAATCTATCGGTGATATATACGTAGTATTAATGGGTTATTGTAACTTCCCTATTTTAAAATCGAAAAAAATCTATTACACAACTAAACAAAATATTTTCGAAAAAATGGATTAAATATTTAAAAAAAAATGCAATTTTACAAAAAAACATTTCAACAAAAAAATTGGTTTCAATTTTGTATAAAATTCAAAATATGTGATAAGGCCGCAAAGAAATTCTTAAAAGGCCGCAGGTTTCCCATCCCTGGTCTAGACCCTATGATAGCAGTTTCAAGTTTCAACTAACAGCTTAGCATTGATTTTACAAACATAAGAGGTCTTAATTCCATTTTCGATTCAGCACGAAAATGGAATTAATGTATTGTACTGTTTAGTTTCAACAGTTTGTTGATATAAATAAATTAAAAATAAAGTGGGGAGTCACAACGATCTTATTAAGATCAACTGGAATGTCAGATTCGTTCAAATGCCACCCTTTTCAACTATTCTGTTCCAACAATGGGCTACGTAGATCGGTTCAAGATAAATAGATCGGTTATTAAAATTTTGTTCCGAACTTTGTAATATTGCCTATCCAAAATTGTCTACCGAAAATATGTGATATGTGTGTGAGTTAATAGTGCTAGTATATTACATTACCTACAAATCAATTACGTTTGACATTTTTTTAACATTTTTTAACACTGTTATCATTGTACTTCAGCTTAATGTTATATAAATCGATGCTTTCAAAACAAAAAAAAACTACACTTTTCTTTTTTGTCGAACCGCCTAAAAATTATTTAAATTAATTACGAACATAATTAGGGACAATAATAACAACCAAAACCGAATTATATCGTCATACTCTAACCAATAAAGTAGGAGTGGCAGACTAATAATATTCGATTTATTTTAGTAAACTCAATTGAAATAGATAACAAAAGTGAAAACAAATTATAATTCCCCACTTCAACCTTGATAGTCATACCAGTTGAACGAAGTCATGTGGCTGAAATCTATGAATGTTATAAAACTTCTAAAAAAACATCAATTGTCTGTTGTTTTAGAACTCTAAAATATTTTTCTTTCATGTAATAAAATATGTAGATATTTATCTATACAGAATTGTAATTAACTGATTTTCTTATTTGAAGAAGATTTAATTACAATATTGTTTTTTAAAGAAATAAAAATTAAATTAAATTTAAAACACTTTTGCTAGAAATGAATTTGTTACGTTTCGCATAAAACTGATTTAAGTAACAACAACAAAAAAATAAAACTAGAAGTACCTACTTACTTCATCTACTACTATCTATTTAATGTATACAAGTACAAATATTTCTTGTTGATGGAATGAAATTTTGGGGTGGAAATTGAATAAATAATTTTTTTTGTTATTGTTTTATTGTTATTGCATTACTTATCAAACTGTATATCAATATTCCAGTGCTGTTTAAATCAATAACTTCGGTTTGAAAGACTAAATTTTCAAAATCTTAGATTTCTTTGGCATTTCTCAATGTTAGGATCATAAGAAGTCTAAATAAGGAAAAACATGTTTGCCTGTCTGCGTCGCATGCAACGTAAACGTTTTCGTGTTTGCTCGATTTCAATAATTTATCAGAGTTTCTGGGAATCTCAGAGATTTGATAGTCTTTATATTTTTCTTAATATTCATGTAAATTACAATATATCATTGTTTGAAATTTTGTTAATTTGTGAAAGAATAATTAACCTTAAATATATTTGAATATTTTAGTTTCTTTAAAAGCCTTATATTTTAGTTTACGGTAATGGTTCAGTTCATCGATTATTTTTCCGTTATTTAAAATAACAGTTTATGAAGATCAACATAAATTTTGATCAAAACACTCCCTAAAACATTTCAAAATTAATTAAAAACTACAAAAAAAGGAACTCGTCAAGCCAACTCTATTTTTTATTTCCATTTAATAATAGTACATTTGGCTAAAGATGAAAATCCGTGGGTGAAAATTTGTTCACGAGACACGTTAGCGTCGAGTGGGACCATTTCACGAAAGTGAAAAGAAGTTATTTTGAATCCTCTCCCACCTAACAATCTCGAGAGCTATGGTAGAGATGAACATATTTTTTTAACGATAAACATCACTTTATTTTGAACTATGTCTGTGGATTATTTTAAAACATTTCTTACATTTCTCAAAGTCAAAAGACGTGAAAAAAGAAATGACATATAGTCATCTCTTTTTCCACGTCTTTTGAATTTTTTTTAAACTTTTAGAGATTTCTTCAATTGATTTGAGCTGAACGATGCTTTTGATAGGTCGAGTGCAACTAAAATTGTTCTAGCGCACGGTTGTTTTTGAGACCATCACTGATCTCGGTTTTGTATTCTGTGAAGCGCGGTGGTTGTACCGTGTGCTCGGTGGAAGCCATGTTGGTGGGGCCCCAAATTGCAGGATCTTGTCAGCTGAGGGAGCAGAAGTGCTTCGATAAGTTTTGCGACCGATAAAAGGATGGATATTGGTCTGTAAGACTCTCCCTTTTCTTCAGGTTTTCCTGGTTTTAAAATGGGCCTGATTCTGACCGTTTTCCAGATATTTGGTATCTGTAGAGTATTTAAAGATGTATTGAGTGTAGTAGTGAGGGTCAATCCTTTGGGTCCGATGTGTTTGAGCATGATGGCTGAGATGCCGTCGGGTCCAGTAGCTTTGGATGGCTTAGTTTTCTTTATAGCATTCTCAACTTCTTCTTTGGAAAATGTGATATCCTCTAGATGTTCAGTATTGAGTATTCGCAGATGTCCCAATACCTTGTTTTCTCTTCATGTTTACTTGGCTTTTCTGTAAACTGTGTGTTAAATTTAGTAGCGCATTTCCTTTGGCTTTCGGTTGGGATATCATCGAAGGAGACCATGAGTTGCTACCCGGTTGTCGAGGATGAGTTAAGCCTTTTATGACCTTCCAGAGACTTTTACTTGGGCCAAAGCTTGACTTACTCACTAGCTCTCTCTATTTATTACGTTTGGGTTCACGAACTAGCTCGTTTATTTGCTTATTCAGATCTTTAATTCTAGTGTCGGTTGGATCTGCCTTGTCGATGTCATCTCTTAAAGTTGAAAGAACACAATCTTCCTGTGGGAAGTTTGGTTTCATTTTCTATATTCTGCCGGCTAGAATGAAGCGAGATCTGGCTTTATTAAAAATTTCTCTGATTTTTTCCTCAGAGAAGGCGTCAAGTGGTAAAAATTGCTTACTGAATTCTATTTCAGTAAAATTTATAAAATGTTGCCAGTCAGCTTTGTTAAAATTAATATATGCCTTCTTCTCGGACTATTTGGTTAAGGTTATTATGATCGGCACGTGGTCTGATCTTAATGCGATTTCAGTTCTCCATTCAGCAATTTGCATTAGTGACTTGCTGGCAAGGGAAACATCTGGAGAAGAATACGAGTTATTTGTAACCCTTGTTGGTTGTGGTTCGTTGAGGAATCCAAAGTTGGAGCCGTCAATTTGATCAGCAATGCTTTCACCTCGTGAAATGTGAATCAGTGTTCAGGTGTGAGTGCCATAGGTCATGGTAAGCATTCACATCCCCGAGAATTAGGCAGTCTTTGGTATATAAAATAGGTGTACTATGGACGTTTCATAACATGCGTCACAGCTGCTTACTGGTGGCTTATAAACATTGACTAGTGTTATCTCCGTATTTTCAGATTTTATTATGATACTCAGTTGTTCTAGGTGATTATCAGTTGCCGGTACTGCTGGTAATGTGGTTGCACGGAAGATAACGGTTTTGTAAATGATAAAGGCAAGGCCACCACCTTTGTCCTTCCCTCTATCCAGCCTTATAATTCTATAATCACAGATATATTATCACTAATTTTAGATCTAGCATTTAGTATGGTTTCTTGTGAAACCGCGACTAGAATATCTTTAATGCACATATAGTTTATTATGTCATCAATTTTGTTTACATTGCAATTTAGTTGTAAGGATGTAAGGCTGTAATGTTTGCCCTTACAATGTTTTTACATACTGTACTCTGCTATGTTTTAGTTCGTCCAAGATTTCTTTCAATGCCAGGCATGACAAGGAGAGTTTGAAGCAGTGAGGCCAGTGGCTTCTTCGTTATCCAAAAAATGGAGCAACGGAGTTGCACCTTCCGTCGAAATTGTTGCGATGGTCCTTGGTTAGAACTGCGTGCCGAGTACTTCTGGGGCGTAGACCCGTCCATCTTGAGAAGCGGGATTTAAATCAATCCTGGCAAAACCTCAACAATAAAGTTACAGATTAAACCATAATCGAAAACATTCATGTTACCTTATAAAATGCATATGAACATATTCAAGACATTTATTCTATGTATATAGAAACAATAAAATATCAAATCGAGTACTAAACGATTATTGCACACTGATAAAAAAAAATCCCGAAAAATTTGTCACTATTAATGTTCTTAATGCTATGAAATCCTAAATAGCTCCCTGAAATAAATTTGGTTTCAAATTCTTAACAGTTACGTGACACAATTATTTACAACTGTTCCTATGAGTCGAAACACCGTATAGTTTTAACAAGTTATCTACATGTTCATAAAAAAACGTTTCGTTTTTCACTTAAGATATTTTGGTATTGCCTTACAATGGTGTCCCAGTTATCCATTTCTTCAGGTCAGTTCTTCAACACTTTATGTTTTTAATGTCGCTAGAAAATCAGTATTTCAGTGTAATCTATTAACTAAGAAATACAAACATATATTTCTCTGTGTATAAAAACTCTTTATTTATTTCTGACTAATTTTGTCCGTCAAACTATTATAACCAAATTTTTAAATGATTTTTATAAAGCAGTGAGCGTAGTTTTGGGAACTTCAATACAATTCTGAAGATATTTTAGAAATTAAAAACTGAAATAAAATGTTTTCTGGTATCAAAGGAAAACATTACGCCTGAATTGGCATTTAAAAACTGGTTACTAGGACGATTTCACATATTTAAGGGATACAACTAATAGGACCGCTTCTTTAGAAATTATATAAATTTTGTCTTCTTTAAGTTTCTAATCCCAGTTGGTGTGTTGATTCGCTAATATTTAATAGTCATGTTGTGTCAGTGTTGCACCATTCTGATAGGTTTTGCAGCCAGGAAGTTTTTTTTCTGCCCCACTCCTGGTTCTGACGATTTTCTCCAATAAAATTAACTGTTGTATGTAATCTGTATTTGTCGTTCCGCATAATGTGTCTCATATAGTTTAGTCATCTTTTATGGGCAGCTTACATCCTTTGCTGATTTCATTCTATAAAAGGGGGTTAGCCATTACAGAGCTCAATCCTTTTTCCATTTTTTAAATTTATTTATAATATACATTAATATTTTTCTACTAACTACAGTTATTTTTTTTTTTGCAAAGCCTCTAAGTTATTTATAGTCCTAATCTGTAAAGTGTAAACATGAAAATGGGTTAAAAATATTACAAAGTAAACAACATAAGGCTATGTTTTTGCAGCAATATAATAATAATTAAATAACATATGCTAATTAGGCAATTATTAATTTTACTTTTTTTTTTCATTTTCCTTTTTATATGAATTTAATACTTGGTGTACAACATAATTTTTTTTTGCCGTTGATTCCATATAAGAGCGTATGTATCGATTCATTTTTAGTTTATTCCCCGCCCCTTGCTATTTATAAAACTTCGCAAAAAGCCACCTTATTTTTGACGGTCGAAAAAAAATTAAAATAAATAGTAGTCATGGACTATGCTGTAACCGATGATGAAGATTTCATTTGAATGAAATATCAAAAGTATAAAGTTTAGTTTTTGTGCAAAATACTTCTCGGCATCTATTTCAAAAGTATCAAGTCATTAGAACGTTTGGTATCGTTACGACTCTTCTACAAAATTTCAAACAAAAATATTTGTCTAATATTTTTATGTTAAACCGGTAGCACGGCAATTACCTTCCATAACCCAGAGACTCTGAGTCAACCTAGAAGAGATGATCACACTATCTGTATGTGAGATCAGGAGCCTGATCATTGAATTTTAAGTATGTCAAAAGAATGATTTTCATAGATTTTGTTACCCAATGTTATACAACCATATAATGGGCAATATTTTTTTTAATAAAACTTTGTTTTTTAATAAAAATTGATGTGTAATATGTATTGCAATATGCGTCAAAATAACCCCTAGAAACCTTTTTAAATCTGAGTACTATAACAACATCTTAGGGGTAGATCGACGCAAAATTTGCATATAAAAGTAATTATTTGGATGATATAAAATATAACTAACGGGCATTTGTCTGGTTGAAACCAGCTTCATCTACTTCAAACTAACAGTTGGTAAATATCAGGTAGCGTCAGGTTAAATGTCGTTTTTTCGCAAAGTTGTAATTACTGAAAAGAAGAAAATACAGACAGAAAAAATGCTAAATAAAGCTGTTTCTGAGAAGTTTTCTGGACTGATAGGAACATATAGATTGGAAGATATCAACCAATGTCAGACTAAATGCCTCTTTTCACAAAAGTTGAAAAGAATCGTTTTCGCTATCTCTAAAAGTTTTATACCAAGTTTCTGAACTAATGAGAACAGTTGGGTTGGAAAACATGAGCTAGTATCAGATGTAATTATTGAAAAGGAGCATATGGTTTTCTGAACTGATTAGTTCTAAGGAAAATAATAGTTCTTTGCAGATTAAATGGCGTTTTTTTTTTTTTAGAAAAATTGAATTATTGAATAATTTTTTGGGAAATTTCCTGAGTGAATTTCCGTTTCGGTTCATTTCATGTTATTATAGTAGCTTTCCAATGATGAATTCCAATGAATTGATTATACCTAATTGGTTTAATAATCAGTAAATCATAAAAACAACAAACGGACATTTATTGACATTTAAAAAATGCATTACCAAAATCGACACCTACAAGCAACCGATTTAACTTTTAATTATTTTTAACATTTGACCACAAACCATAAATAACCAAATCTGAGTATGCTTGTGAACGTGTTTTTGCTTCAAACCATGACCATTCCGGAATACAATTCAGTTTGAATGAGTCACTCAGCGATTCACTCGATTGGAAAGCGACATATATTAACATATGATCTGTTATAAGGTAAATGTCCCAATTGCGGATCGTTTTTTTCGTCTTAAGGTTTTGAAAGTTCCTACAGTAAAATGTGTATTTATAAAAATACAAATTTGCTTCCCATTACTAAGTTTGTATAATATTTTCTGAATTTAGTTAAAAATAACTCGTAATTTATATGCGAATTGTTCAGAATTTGGCAAAACATTATTTAATTGCAATGTCCTTAATGTGGATCGTCTTAAAAAATTGTATTCCCTAAAGCGGATCGTTTGCTGTCCCAAATGTGGATCTCATTAGAGATTCTCTATTTGTTGCACAAAAACAAATAATTTTATGGGAAAAAATTGTTCATTTTTTTTAAAGGATATCCTGAAATACACGCAAGATTTGAGTTTGCCGTCATTTATGCGGTTAAGTGTTTGCAACTACAAAATAGTAGTTTGTGCTACAAGTTTTGAAATGAAGATTTTTTCAGCACTAAATTAGGACGTGTGCTGAAAATAATTCATTTCAAAACGAGTTGCACACAACGTTTTCAGCACTTAAGTACCACAATAGACAAAAGATAAAAAAAAATTACAAAAAATCACTACAAAAAAACTACGCGAAGTATTGATCGATCAACAATGCCTTGACAATATGCAATTTGGGTTATATGCAAGAAAAAAACGTCATTTGTTCTTGATTGTTCCCCCACTACAAACGTGTTTTCATTTCGCGTGTATTTTATTGAGAAACTGCAAAAAATGAGCTCAGGGGAGGATTCCGATTTGGAAGGAGCAGCAGAAAGAGCTTTGCAAGGTTTATTGCCGGTAATATCCAAAGAAAAATACGAAAAAACGTATCGAGCGTTCAAACCAATGGTGCTGTGAAAAAAAAAATAAAAGTGATTGAGGAAAAAAAGTTGCTTGTTTATTTCGATACCGAGATGAAACAATTCCAATCGTCAACTACAAGGAGCATTTACTCAATGTTAAAATCCACGTTGAACGTGGAGGACAGCATCGATATCTCAAAATTCAACAATTTTCGAGTTCTTTTGAAGCGTAAAAATGACAATTATTTTGCGAAGAAATCAAGAATCTTCACCATTGAAGAAATCTACAAATTCCTAAAGGACGCTCCCGACGATGTTTATTTGGCTACGAAGGTAAAACTTGCTGATAATTTTTTTGTTTCATTTTCCTAACCTCACAATTTTAAGGTGGCCCTTATTGTCGGTGTCTATGGTGCTTGTCAACGAAGCGAATTATTGAATTTGAACGTAAAGGATGTCGAATACATGGACAATGGCATTAAAATTACCGTACCGAAAACGAAAAACAAAATCATTCGACAATTTGTCATCAACGAAGGAAGTGATCGGGACGTAAATTCGGTCGACATTTTGAAGATGTATTCAGGACTACGTCCTCATGGCGTTATCACCGACAGATTCTTTTTGGGTTTTCGTAAGGGCAAATGCATCAAACATCCGATCGGCATTAACACGATTGGAGGCTATCCGAAGACAATTGCAATTTTCTTGAATCTTTCGTCACCGGGTGAGTACAATGGTCATTGCTTCCGTCGATCGTCTGCATCCTTGCTGGCAGATTCGGTTGTGAATTTAACTACAATTAACCAACATGGTGGTTGGGAGTCTATTAAGGTTACAGAAAAATACATTCAACATTCGTTCAACAATAAACGTAAAATTGCTGACAGCATCATGGGTTCGAAAATTGTTAGAGCTGATAACGTTTCAACGACCTCATCAACCACTGCTCAATCCAGTGAATCAATCATTGAAAATGGCAATGTTTCAGCCGGTACGGTTACAATAATTTCGAGTCAAACAAGCCGAACAAACTTGAAAGTGGTTGGAGAACCTTTGCCACAACCACCGATTCCTGGAGGATATTCATTCAATAACTTGCACAATTGCTCTTTCTACTTTGGTCAAAAGTAATGTTTTCATTCATTTCTACTTTATTAATAAAAATGTTTATCAACACAAACGCACCGTTTCGTCTTTTAAATTGGCAGCAGTACGGAAATGAAAAATCAGTGCGGAAATAACTCACTTTCCGCACTCAAACGAGTTTCGATATATGTCGTATTGTGGTACTGGAGTGCAGAAAACAACTTAATGTATGATAGTTTAGGTTTAGTATTCGTTTCAAATGTATGTTGACTTCGGGGAACCATTTTCATAATATAGCTTTGGCGACTTGTGCACGAATATTTACTAAATATTGTGTCACTCTTTTAGATTTTTTTTTTAATTTTGCACCGCGGAGCGACCTATTAAGAGAAATTCTTATGCAAGTGAAACTTGACTGGAATGAGAAATTCTTATGCAAGTGAGACTTGAATGCAACATTATTTGGGCATATGGTTATTCTAGGTAACGAGTAATCTCTTGCAGTTTTGAAAAAATACTTGTTGCGCCTTCTTTTTATCAGCGTTTAGATTTTTTAGGTGGTTATATAATGTGGTTCTGCTTTACTGACTGTATGAACGGTCATTCCATTCTTTACAACGTCTAGAACGCATTTTTCCTTTCATCAACAAAATACAAAAAATTAATTTTAACCAAGATCTTCATTACAAGGTACAAGGTACAAGGTACAAAAGAATTTCATGCAAGTTCCTAATTTGGATCGCGCGGTCCACATTAGAGACATCGATGCGATTTTTAAACATTGAGCTCTTTCTAAAGCTTAGTTAAAAAAACCTGGCATATCAATTATTTTTAATTACAAATACCATCAGCAACAAGCTGGCCTTAGTTGGACCTACACTTTTTTGTTTAGTTTAATGCGAATTTTATCAAAAAACATGCCTATCGAACAGTGAATTCAGCTAAGCGTTTCAACAAATTCATTTTCAAAAAATAAGAAATATATTTAGAAAAACCTAGATCCGAATTCGCTCAGGTTGAAAATTCGTCTAGTCTGGTATTAACTGTAATTAAAGTTTTAATTTTACTGATTTTTTTGTAATAGTAAATTCGAAAAAAAAATTGCGAGGATTTGAACTTAAATTGGATCGCACCGATCCACAATTGGGCAAGATCGAAAATACGATGTAGGCCAATAGAATTACGGATTGTACGTGTTGTTGTTGGTAACAGGTCAGAAATTTTTTTAATCTCTGGGGTAGGGTACTCACATAATGGACATGCCGAGTCCACTCGCCCAGCACCTGGGGACTGGAGTTATGCAGCAAAGTGTGCTGGAAATTTTTTTTTGCTTCCTTGTAAGCGATATAACTCGTAAATGGTGCACTTTAGGATACTGGTGCCATGGAACATTTTTGCTCCTTAAATATTTTTCTATAACTTAAAATAAAAAAAAAAACAAAAATAAAATGTTTTGTTGCAAATTTTTGCGAAAAATGGCGAAAAAATGTCTAAAAATCGATGTTTTTCAATTGAATTTAGTTATTTGCAAATAATTGTTTGTAACATAATTGACACCTTTATCTTGTAGCAGAAACCTCAACGAAAAAAGTAAACTTCAGAACGTTTCATTCGGCCTGATAGTTTTTGCATAATTCCATTTTGCACTTAATGCCCCTAAAAAAGTTGTTATCTTTGGGCAGGCCGCAAGGTCTGAGTTTTCATCCGATCGCAATCTGTTTGACGAGAATTGAAAGGATTTAGTTTCAGCTTTAAATAGCATCTATGTTGCCTATACCCATATTCAATATTAACAACAATTACAGTGGTTCAAAAAACCGCGAAAATTCCTTAATTGTAAAATTAAACTTCTCAACGGATTTTCAACTTAACGAGATGCGTTTTTAAAATTTGCAAAGTGCTTAGAAAACCTCAGATTTTAGAAAATAGACCTCTCTAACATGATTTGGGACATGATTACACATAAGTAGTTCATTACTTTTTCATTAAATTTATTTGTCATTACAATAATACTCAATTATACATCGTGTCGCTACGTACGTTTTACGTATACTAAACAGGACGTTTTATTTTTTCATAGAGTACGTTACAAGCAGTAGTCAGAGTAACCAATCGCGTGTTGGGTAGGCACAGACCCAGCATCTTGTGAGCACAACAGTATCATTTTGGAGGGAAATTCTCGGTTCCTGCAGTCGATATATGGCATACAGAATCAATGTTACAATCGTGGTTTCAAAAACAAACTGGGCCATAACTCGGTCCTAATCATGTTAGAGAGGTTTCTTTTTAAATCTTCGGTTTTCTAAGGGATTTGCAAATTTTAAAACCGCATCTCGTTAAGTGGAAAATTCGTTGAGAAATTTTATTTTGCAACTAAGGAATTTTCGCGGGTTTTTCAAACGACTGTAGCTATTGTTAATATTGAATATGGGTATAGGCAACACAGATGCTATTTAAAGCTGAAACTACACCCTTTCAATTTCCGTTAAGCAAATTGCGATCGGATAAAAACTCAGACCTTGTGGCCTGCCCAAAGATAACAACTTTTTTAGGGGCATTAAGTGCAAAATGGAATTGTGCAAAAACTATCAGGCCGAATAAAACGCTCTGAACCTTACTTTTTTCGTTGAGGTTTCTGCTACAAGATAAAGGTGTCAATTGTGTTATAAACAATTATTTGCAAATAACTAAATTCAATTGAAAAACATCGATTTTTAGACATTTTTTCGCCATTTTTCGCAAAAATTTGCAACAAAACAAATTACTTTTGTTTTTTTTTTTATTTTAAGTTATAGAAAAATATTAAGGAGCAAAAAAGTTCCATGGCACCAGTATCCTAAAGTGCACCATTTACGAGTTATATCGCTTACAAGGAAGCAAAAAAAAATTTCCAGCACACTTTGTTGCATAACTCCAGTCCCCAGGTGCTGGGCGAGTGGACTCGGCATGTCCATTATGTGAGTACCCTACTCCAGAGATTAAAAAAATTTCTGACCTGTTACGAGCAACAACACGTAAGCCATATCTTTTTCCGTTATTCTATTGGCCTAATGTACATAATGTGAAGTGTGAACCTACTCAAATTATACCTTAATTAATTTTTTTTTTGAAAATAAAGATTTTTTAGGATAAATTGTATATATATACCTACTTAGCCGTAAAAATAAAAAACACTAAGTTATATTACACAGTCTTAAAATCTTATTTTAGTAAGGCACGTTCCTTAAGAAAAAATTAACAAAATGTCAATTTGACTGTTTTGTATTTTGTACTGCCGACGTAGTGAATATCTAAGTGTTAAAACTAATGTTTGCAAGTATTTTATTCCGCTCAAAATCTGACACAGGCAATATTGGACTTGAATTTATATTTCTTGATAATCTAAACATTTGAACACCCATCATTTTTCTTATTTTGAACGAATTTCTGTTAGACCATGGTGTCCACCAGGTATGGAATTCTGGAAAGTCATGGAAAGTCAGGGGATTTTATTTTGGTCAGGGAAAGTCATGGAAAGTCATGGAATTTTTGTTATTTGCTGGAAAAAATTTTATTTTAACAAAAACTTTTTTATAAAAATAAAAATTATATTGCATGCATTCCTAATCTTTTACTTATGCTTCCTTTATACGTATTTAATATATTTTTGCAAGCGACATAGTTTATAATACAATCTATCTAATGTTATATTTTGAATTTTAGTTCCTAAAAATTTTTGGATACTCTAAAATTTTACGTAAACGTTCAAATTAATATTTTTTCGTCATTGCACAAAAAATCTCTTATAAATATTAAGTCATTAATGTGAAGTGAAGTATTTTTTAACTTTTATGGAGGAGGTCGAGTTTTCTTTCTATACATGGTCTATGTTATTGCTATTAAATGATCGTTTCATACTAAGTCATCTGCAATGGTGACTCCCAATAAACGAATGCTTTAGCATTAACGTATTTAATCTCCACACATATTGATTGAAATATCGTTGGGAAACTCAGTTTTCACTTTTCAAACTAGCAAAAATAGCTTTGTTTTTGGAATTAAAGTTGATCAAATTTTGATTACCCCAATTGGAATTTTAAGCTACTAGTTTACTTTTAGTGCTGCACCTTTCGGGGACGATGTATTTTATCATTTGAAGATTGGGTGACCAATAATTTGTGCCGTTTTACCATCTGCAA
This sequence comes from Diogma glabrata, assembly GCA_963693315.1. Lineage (NCBI taxonomy): Eukaryota > Metazoa > Arthropoda > Insecta > Diptera > Cylindrotomidae > Diogma > Diogma glabrata. Next base: position 72,579 of record CAVNZG010000280.1, read on the forward strand.
AACCACTTATCGGGTTACTGTGGATTTACAACAGTTCGTTTGTATAAATTAAAAATAGAGTGGGGACAAAATTAGGGCTAGAGTGCACCAGCTTTTATTAATTTAGACTGAAAAAACCATCTTAGTAAATGTTTCAGATTTCGCAATATTCTACAAATACTTTAAGGATGATCATTTTCCTAAGGAGATCAAATCAATCTTAACCGAGCTTGCTACATTGTTTCGTCCCACCACAAGAAATTCCACTGGCCACCCATTCACTGTTCACATAGTTAAATGTAGAACAGTGACATTTTAGTGTGATTCTTCAACGGAATTTCACTTTTTTTCTTTTTAACAGAGTTTTACTTTTACGTGATTTAAATTCCAAGCTTTTTAACCTGAAATAAACCCCTCAAAAAATTCTTCAAATTCTTAATCCACTAACCTTGTGTAAAGAAAAAAAAATCAACGCACTAACGTAGGCGTAGGGTACACCATCTTTTTCAAGTATGCAGTTCCAACAACGGTTTACAAAGTTCAGTAGTACGGTTGTTGATGTTTTGTTTCGAAAACCGCATTAGCTATCAGATATCAAATGATTGTTTTCCAATTTGATATATGTGAATGAATATAGTGGTCATATATTTTGGATAGGACTGGGAGTAAAGCTGTTGGTCTACCACATCTTGTTTCATTTTTGTAGATCGACTGATATTGGACGTCTTCTAGCACGAAGAAAAAAATACTATAGATTTATAAAATCTGTAGAAAATTTTAGTTAAAGTGAGTGCAAGTTATTTTAAATTTGTTCGGAATAATAGGTTGGATGTTGTCCAGCTTTGTTAATGTTTGATGTTGACCCGCCTTTAAAAATTATTGACAATTTTGGGTTTGAATTTTGAAATGAAATTTTTTTATATAAGCTCTTGAAGACTGAATTTGAGGTATTTCTTCAGGAATTTTCAGAATGGTGTTGTTTGAAGCAAAGCGTCAAGCTCAAAAGATTTAGTACAAGTAGTAGTAAAAAGTAGTACAAATAGAATAAGAATTTATGGCATTGTCAACACTTTTCAAATTGATATATTCAAAACCCAGGTAAGAATGAGCTAAGGGGCCAAACTTGGGCCAAGCCCGCGCTACGGCTTTTGTGGTTCGGGCCAGGTTTAACATTTTTAAACGGCCCAAGTTTGAACCAAGTTTCGACTGGTTTCCAGGGGTCAATTGTGACAAATTAGACTTGGACCATTGGTCTACCAAACCAATGTTTTCCCCAGACCTCCTTTAAATGTGTGGAAAGATGTTGTGGCATCCAACCGCTTTCCACACTTTTATGTTTATCTTTATTTTTATGAATGTTACTCTTTAGCAACATTCATAAAAATAAAGATAAACATAATATGACTTTCGCTTGCTTACAATGCATTAGACAGGTGAATAACGCAGAATATAATAAACGAAATCTTGGCTTAGTTAATGCATTTACAACTGGCCCAGACTGAAACCTAAGTTAACTAACAAAGGCTTGACTCGCTAAAACGGGCCCGAGTTTGGTTCGTTGTAGCGTTGCATCGATTAATCGGTAATCGGCCATATCGACCATTTTTCCGATTAATCTGTATCAGTATATTTGTCCGATAAATCGGCCGATTATCAACACATGCGTTTTTGATTGCTTATTGCGTTTTAAAGACAACAAATTCCAAATTCTAAAACACCATAGTCAGTCATAGTTGAAAACCTTTTTCAAAAATGTATAAGATTGAGGGCTGTTTAAAAAAAATCAAATCTGTTTATGTATTTCTGCATTTTTTTGATAACTTGACAGTTCTATCTTTTGAAAAATTTAATTTAAAATAATGCTGTTTTTAAATAAAGTACATCAGTAACTGCCATCGACATATGGGTTTTTTTTAAATTTTACCAAACTTCTTGACTAGCTGTAAATTTGTTCAAATTGTTTTACACATCAAGTTCGAAACAAATAGAGGCCCATACATATACATGAAATAGCCCTTTTTTCACTTTAATTTACTGTGTAGTGCAAAATTATACAAGTAAATTTTCTTAATCTATTTTGTTTATTTGGCTACGAAGGTAAAACTTGCTGATAATTTTTTTGTTTCATTTTCCTAACCTCACAATTTTAAGGTGGCCCTTATTGTCGGTGTCTATGGTGCTTCTCAACGAAGCGAATTATTGAATTTGAACGTAAAGGATGTCGAATACATGGACAATGGCATTAAAATTACCGTACCGAAAACGAAAAACAAAATCATTCGACAATTTGTCATCAACGAAGGAAGTGATCGGGACGTAAATTCGGTCGACATTTTGAAGATGTATTCAGGACTACGTCCTCATGGCGTTATCACCGACAGATTCTTTTTGGGTTTTCGTAAGGGCAAATGCATCAAACATCCGATCGGCATTAACACGATTGGAGGCTATCCGAAGACAATTGCAATTTTCTTGAATCTTTCGTCACCGGGTGAGTACAATGGTCATTGCTTCCGTCGATCGTCTGCATCCTTGCTGGCAGATTCGGTTGTGAATTTAACTACAATTAACCAACATGGTGGTTGGGAGTCTATTAAGGTTACAGAAAAATACATTCAACATTCGTTCAACAATAAACGTAAAATTGCTGACAGCATCATGGGTTCGAAAATTGTTAGAGCTGATAACGTTTCAACGACCTCATCAACCACTGCTCAATCCAGTGAATCAATCATTGAAAATGGCAATGTTTCAGCCGGTACGGTTACAATAATTTCGAGTCAAACAAGCCGAACAAACTTGAAAGTGGTTGGAGAACCTTTGCCACAACCACCGATTCCTGGAGGATATTAATTCAATAACTTGCACAATTGCTCTTTCTACTTTGGTCAAAAGTAATGTTTTCATTCATTTCTACTTTATTAATAAAAATGTTTATCAACACAAACGCACCGTTTCGTCTTTTAAATTGGCAGCAGTACGGAAATGAAAAATCAGTGCGGAAATAACTCACTTTCCGCACTCAAACGAGTTTCGATATATGTCGTATTGTGGTACTGGAGTGCAGAAAACAACTTAATGTATGATAGTTTAGGTTTAGTATTCGTTTCAAATGTATGTTGACTTCGGGGAACCATTTTCATAATATAGCTTTGGCGACTTGTGCACGAATATTTACTAAATATTGTGTCACTCTTTTAGATTTTTTTTTTAATTTTGCACCGCGGAGCGACCTATTAAGAGAAATTCTTATGCAAGTGAAACTTGACTGGAATGAGAAATTCTTATGCAAGTGAGACTTGAATGCAACATTATTTGGGCATATGGTTATTCTAGGTAACGAGTAATCTCTTGCAGTTTTGAAAAAATACTTGTTGCGCCTTCTTTTTATCAGCGTTTAGATTTTTTAGGTGGTTATATAATGTGGTTCTGCTTTACTGACTGTATGAACGGTCATTCCATTCTTTACAACGTCTAGAACGCATTTTTCCTTTCATCAACAAAATACAAAAAATTAATTTTAACCAAGATCTTCATTACAAGGTACAAGGTACAAGGTACAAAAGAATTTCATGCAAGTTCCTAATTTGGATCGCGCGGTCCACATTAGAGACATCGATGCGATTTTTAAACATTGAGCTCTTTCTAAAGCTTAGTTAAAAAAACCTGGCATATCAATTATTTTTAATTACAAATACCATCAGCAACAAGCTGGCCTTAGTTGGACCTACACTTTTTTGTTTAGTTTAATGCGAATTTTATCAAAAAACATGCCTATCGAACAGTGAATTCAGCTAAGCGTTTCAACAAATTCATTTTCAAAAAATAAGAAATATATTTAGAAAAACCTAGATCCGAATTCGCTCAGGTTGAAAATTCGTCTAGTCTGGTATTAACTGTAATTAAAGTTTTAATTTTACTGATTTTTTTGTAATAGTAAATTCGAAAAAAAAATTGCGAGGATTTGAACTTAAATTGGATCGCACCGATCCACAATTGGGCAAGATCGAAAATACGATGTAGGCCAATAGAATTACGGATTGTACGTGTTGTTGTTGGTAACAGGTCAGAAATTTTTTTAATCTCTGGGGTAGGGTACTCACATAATGGACATGCCGAGTCCACTCGCCCAGCACCTGGGGACTGGAGTTATGCAGCAAAGTGTGCTGGAAATTTTTTTTTGCTTCCTTGTAAGCGATATAACTCGTAAATGGTGCACTTTAGGATACTGGTGCCATGGAACATTTTTGCTCCTTAAATATTTTTCTATAACTTAAAATAAAAAAAAAAACAAAAATAAAATGTTTTGTTGCAAATTTTTGCGAAAAATGGCGAAAAAATGTCTAAAAATCGATGTTTTTCAATTGAATTTAGTTATTTGCAAATAATTGTTTGTAACATAATTGACACCTTTATCTTGTAGCAGAAACCTCAACGAAAAAAGTAAACTTCAGAACGTTTCATTCGGCCTGATAGTTTTTGCATAATTCCATTTTGCACTTAATGCCCCTAAAAAAGTTGTTATCTTTGGGCAGGCCGCAAGGTCTGAGTTTTCATCCGATCGCAATCTGTTTGACGAGAATTGAAAGGATTTAGTTTCAGCTTTAAATAGCATCTATGTTGCCTATACCCATATTCAATATTAACAACAATTACAGTGGTTCAAAAAACCGCGAAAATTCCTTAATTGTAAAATTAAACTTCTCAACGGATTTTCAACTTAACGAGATGCGTTTTTAAAATTTGCAAAGTGCTTAGAAAACCTCAGATTTTAGAAAATAGACCTCTCTAACATGATTTGGGACATGATTACACATAAGTAGTTCATTACTTTTTCATTAAATTTATTTGTCATTACAATAATACTCAATTATACATCGTGTCGCTACGTACGTTTTACGTATACTAAACAGGACGTTTTATTTTTTCATAGAGTACGTTACAAGCAGTAGTCAGAGTAACCAATCGCGTGTTGGGTAGGCACAGACCCAGCATCTTGTGAGCACAACAGTATCATTTTGGAGGGAAATTCTCGGTTCCTGCAGTCGATATATGGCATACAGAATCAATGTTACAATCGTGGTTTCAAAAACAAACTGGGCCATAACTCGGTCCTAATCATGTTAGAGAGGTTTCTTTTTAAATCTTCGGTTTTCTAAGGGATTTGCAAATTTTAAAACCGCATCTCGTTAAGTGGAAAATTCGTTGAGAAATTTTATTTTGCAACTAAGGAATTTTCGCGGGTTTTTCAAACGACTGTAGCTATTGTTAATATTGAATATGGGTATAGGCAACACAGATGCTATTTAAAGCTGAAACTACACCCTTTCAATTTCCGTTAAGCAAATTGCGATCGGATAAAAACTCAGACCTTGTGGCCTGCCCAAAGATAACAACTTTTTTAGGGGCATTAAGTGCAAAATGGAATTGTGCAAAAACTATCAGGCCGAATAAAACGCTCTGAACCTTACTTTTTTCGTTGAGGTTTCTGCTACAAGATAAAGGTGTCAATTGTGTTATAAACAATTATTTGCAAATAACTAAATTCAATTGAAAAACATCGATTTTTAGACATTTTTTCGCCATTTTTCGCAAAAATTTGCAACAAAACAAATTACTTTTGTTTTTTTTTTTATTTTAAGTTATAGAAAAATATTTAAGGAGCAAAAAAGTTCCATGGCACCAGTATCCTAAAGTGCACCATTTACGAGTTATATCGCTTACAAGGAAGCAAAAAAAAATTTCCAGCACACTTTGTTGCATAACTCCAGTCCCCAGGTGCTGGGCGAGTGGACTCGGCATGTCCATTATGTGAGTACCCTACTCCAGAGATTAAAAAAATTTCTGACCTGTTACGAGCAACAACACGTAAGCCATATCTTTTTCCGTTATTCTATTGGCCTAATGTACATAATGTGAAGTGTGAACCTACTCAAATTATACCTTAATTAATTTTTTTTTTGAAAATAAAGATTTTTTAGGATAAATTGTATATATATACCTACTTAGCCGTAAAAATAAAAAACACTAAGTTATATTACACAGTCTTAAAATCTTATTTTAGTAAGGCACGTTCCTTAAGAAAAAATTAACAAAATGTCAATTTGACTGTTTTGTATTTTGTACTGCCGACGTAGTGAATATCTAAGTGTTAAAACTAATGTTTGCAAGTATTTTATTCCGCTCAAAATCTGACACAGGCAATATTGGACTTGAATTTATATTTCTTGATAATCTAAACATTTGAACACCCATCATTTTTCTTATTTTGAACGAATTTCTGTTAGACCATGGTGTCCACCAGGTATGGAATTCTGGAAAGTCATGGAAAGTCAGGGGATTTTATTTTGGTCAGGGAAAGTCATGGAAAGTCATGGAATTTTTGTTATTTGCTGGAAAAAATTTTATTTTAACAAAAACTTTTTTATAAAAATAAAAATTATATTGCATGCATTCCTAATCTTTTACTTATGCTTCCTTTATACGTATTTAATATATTTTTGCAAGCGACATAGTTTATAATACAATCTATCTAATGTTATATTTTGAATTTTAGTTCCTAAAAATTTTTGGATACTCTAAAATTTTACGTAAACGTTCAAATTAATATTTTTTCGTCATTGCACAAAAAATCTCTTATAAATATTAAGTCATTAATGTGAAGTGAAGTATTTTTTAACTTTTATGGAGGAGGTCGAGTTTTCTTTCTATACATGGTCTATGTTATTGCTATTAAATGATCGTTTCATACTAAGTCATCTGCAATGGTGACTCCCAATAAACGAATGCTTTAGCATTAACGTATTTAATCTCCACACATATTGATTGAAATATCGTTGGGAAACTCAGTTTTCACTTTTCAAACTAGCAAAAATAGCTTTGTTTTTGGAATTAAAGTTGATCAAATTTTGATTACCCCAATTGGAATTTTAAGCTACTAGTTTACTTTTAGTGCTGCACCTTTCGGGGACGATGTATTTTATCATTTGAAGATTGGGTGACCAATAATTTGTGCCGTTTTACCATCTGCAAAACCACTTATCGGGTTACTGTGGATTTACAACAGTTCGTTTGTATAAATTAAAAATAGAGTGGGGACAAAATTAGGGCTAGAGTGCACCAGCTTTTATTAATTTAGACTGAAAAAACCATCTTAGTAAATGTTTCAGATTTCGCAATATTCTACAAATACTTTAAGGATGATCATTTTCCTAAGGAGATCAAATCAATCTTAACCGAGCTTGCTACATTGTTTCGTCCCACCACAAGAAATTCCACTGGCCACCCATTCACTGTTCACATAGTTAAATGTAGAACAGTGACATTTTAGTGTGATTCTTCAACGGAATTTCACTTTTTTTCTTTTTAACAGAGTTTTACTTTTACGTGATTTAAATTCCAAGCTTTTTAACCTGAAATAAACCCCTCAAAAAATTCTTCAAATTCTTAATCCACTAACCTTGTGTAAAGAAAAAAAAATCAACGCACTAACGTAGGCGTAGGGTACACCATCTTTTTCAAGTATGCAGTTCCAACAACGGTTTACAAAGTTCAGTAGTACGGTTGTTGATGTTTTGTTTCGAAAACCGCATTAGCTATCAGATATCAAATGATTGTTTTCCAATTTGATATATGTGAATGAATATAGTGGTCATATATTTTGGATAGGACTGGGAGTAAAGCTGTTGGTCTACCACATCTTGTTTCATTTTTGTAGATCGACTGATATTGGACGTCTTCTAGCACGAAGAAAAAAATACTATAGATTTATAAAATCTGTAGAAAATTTTAGTTAAAGTGAGTGCAAGTTATTTTAAATTTGTTCGGAATAATAGGTTGGATGTTGTCCAGCTTTGTTAATGTTTGATGTTGACCCGCCTTTAAAAATTATTGACAATTTTGGGTTTGAATTTTGAAATGAAATTTTTTTATATAAGCTCTTGAAGACTGAATTTGAGGTATTTCTTCAGGAATTTTCAGAATGGTGTTGTTTGAAGCAAAGCGTCAAGCTCAAAAGATTTAGTACAAGTAGTAGTAAAAAGTAGTACAAATAGAATAAGAATTTATGGCATTGTCAACACTTTTCAAATTGATATATTCAAAACCCAGGTAAGAATGAGCTAAGGGGCCAAACTTGGGCCAAGCCCGCGCTACGGCTTTTGTGGTTCGGGCCAGGTTTAACATTTTTAAACGGCCCAAGTTTGAACCAAGTTTCGACTGGTTTCCAGGGGTCAATTGTGACAAATTAGACTTGGACCATTGGTCTACCAAACCAATGTTTTCCCCAGACCTCCTTTAAATGTGTGGAAAGATGTTGTGGCATCCAACCGCTTTCCACACTTTTATGTTTATCTTTATTTTTATGAATGTTACTCTTTAGCAACATTCATAAAAATAAAGATAAACATAATATGACTTTCGCTTGCTTACAATGCATTAGACAGGTGAATAACGCAGAATATAATAAACGAAATCTTGGCTTAGTTAATGCATTTACAACTGGCCCAGACTGAAACCTAAGTTAACTAACAAAGGCTTGACTCGCTAAAACGGGCCCGAGTTTGGTTCGTTGTAGCGTTGCATCGATTAATCGGTAATCGGCCATATCGACCATTTTTCCGATTAATCTGTATCAGTATATTTGTCCGATAAATCGGCCGATTATCAACACATGCGTTTTTGATTGCTTATTGCGTTTTAAAGACAACAAATTCCAAATTCTAAAACACCATAGTCAGTCATAGTTGAAAACCTTTTTCAAAAATGTATAAGATTGAGGGCTGTTTAAAAAAAATCAAATCTGTTTATGTATTTCTGCATTTTTTTGATAACTTGACAGTTCTATCTTTTGAAAAATTTAATTTAAAATAATGCTGTTTTTAAATAAAGTACATCAGTAACTGCCATCGACATATGGGTTTTTTTTAAATTTTACCAAACTTCTTGACTAGCTGTAAATTTGTTCAAATTGTTTTACACATCAAGTTCGAAACAAATAGAGGCCCATACATATACATGAAATAGCCCTTTTTTCACTTTAATTTACTGTGTAGTGCAAAATTATACAAGTAAATTTTCTTAATCTATTTAGAACTCTACCGGGAATCCATTTCATATAATTTTTAAAATGATTTCTATAAAATATTTGATCTGCTTTATGGAATTCATTAAATTTTTGTTCGTTTTTAATTATGTTTCTAGATGGCTTTTCATTTCTTTTTACATTCACAATATGTTTCTCATCCGAAAAGCTTACCTTTTTGTAAACTAAATTCGGGTAGCGAAAATCCGAAATTCTACGTCCACGCCGTGCTACCTGGGTAACGCTAACAGAATTAGGTTGGTGTAGTTGAGAGGGGCAGAGTAAATACTGCTTATACTCAATGATTCTGCACCATGGCGAGTCATTGGCGCCATAAAACCAATGCAACTCAAGCGTCTGTTCTCCATGTTAGGGGCGGCTTGGAGCGGGCGTCTGTCTTGGATCAAGCGGCTCGCTATATAAATGTGTAGAAAGCGTCTGTTCTCCATGTTAGGGGCGGCTTTCAGTGGGCGTCTATCTTGGATCAAGCGGCTCGCTATATAAACGTGTAAAAAGGTTGTTTCTGGTGACCTTAAGATGCAGAACGAACCCATTCACGAAAATTTGGGTTGGGCGAAGGGCTAACACCCCATTTCCGTAAAAAAAATTATTGTCATGAATTCTGTACACAGGCCTCGGAATATCTCGGATTCATTATTGGAACGACCTCGGAAACTGTACCCGGACTACGATTTAAAAATGGGAACCTGGAACGTGCTTAGCCTCAGAAGACCAGGAGATCTCCTAAAACTCACTCAACAAGTCGAGAGCTACACACTGGATATAGTGGCATTACAAGAACTAAGATGGCCAGGCAGTGGAATCCATGAAACAGCGAAAGGATACACTCTGTATTATTGCGGTCATCAAAACGGAGGAGAATTTGGAGTTGGCTTTCTTATACACCGTCGCGTGAATCAGCATGTTATCGACTTCTGCCCAATTAATATGCGGTTATGCACACTGAGAATCCGCACGCAAAAATTCAATGTAACGATCGTCAATGTTCATGCACCTACTGAAGATAAAGCAGATGATATTAAAGACCTGTTCTTCCTAGAACTCGAGGAAGTCATCAATAACATCCCGCGGCACGATATAAAAATCGTGGTAGGTGACTTTAATGCTCAAATCGGTAGGATTGCAGAACTTAAAACACATATCGGCCCTAACAGCTTGCATCATACCAGCAACAATAACGGTTTTCGCGCAGCCGAGCTGGCTATGATGTATGATCTAGTAATTTCCAGCACTTTCTTCCCTCACAAGAGAATTCACAAGGCAACGTGGAAATCAAATGACGGAAGAACGGAAAATCAAATCGATCACGTCATGATCTCTAAGAGACACTCTACAAGTATAACTGACGTTCGATCATACAGAGGTGCTGATATGGACACCGATCATATGCTTGTCATCTTTAAGTACAAGTGCAAGTTGTCATCCACATTTAACAGACAAGCAAAAAAGACCGTGCGCTGGAATGTCGAAGCATTTAAACATCCGGAAACGCTGAATAGATATCAGGAAATAATAACACAAAACATAGAAGAGCATGACATCTCTTCTGAGATGCCATTAAACATACAAGAAGAATGGCAAACGCTTCAATCAACCATCATATCCGCAGCACAAACTACAATCGGAAAACGACCACCGAAATCACACAACGAATGGTTTGACGACGAGTGCCGCCAATCCGTTGAAAATAAACAAAAACTGCGAGAAAAATGGTTAACAAGGAACACCCGAAGCTCGCAAGCTGATTATCTATGCGCCAGGAAAGCCTCAGCAAAACTTCTACGTAAAAAGAAACGCGAACAAATGAAGAGCTGCATCGAAAACATCAACCAACATGCGGCCAACGGAAATTCAAAAGAGTGCTTTGCCAATGCACGAAATCTGACCAAAGATTTCCACCCAAGATCTACAGCCATCAAAAATGTAAATAATGAACTTACAACAAGTGAACGTGATGTGCTGGCAGTGTGGCGATCCCACTTTCAAGACCTACTGAATAGGACGAACGAAGTTCATCCTATTCGAGCAATTGCTCCATCAACTGAAGAGATTTTTGTCCCTTACCCAGCAATAGAAGAAGTGGAAGCTGCCATTAAAAAACTGAAAAATGGCAAATCACCAGGTTTCGATGGAATTCCCGCAGAACTTCTGAAAAATGGAGGAGCAGCTCTGGTCTCACGTATATACGATCTGATTCTTGCAATCTGGGACCAAGAAGAACTACCTGATGAATGGAAAACAGCTCTCATTGTTCCTCTACATAAAAAAGGTGACCGTTTAAAGTGTGAAAATTATCGTGGCATCGCACTGTTGAACACTGCATATAAAATACTAGCTAATGTTGTACTTGCTCGACTCATCCCGTTTGCCGAATCTATCATCGGTGACTATCAGTGTGGTTTTCGTCCCAACCGCTCAACCACAGATCAATGTTTTACATTAAGGATGATTCTGGAAAAATGTTGGGAGTACAACATCAGCATTCACCAGCTCTACGTTGATTTCAGGCAAGCATATGATAGTATCATCCGCGACAACCTCTGGTCCGCACTCATATGCCTTGGTATCCCAGAGAAACTTGTTTCTCTGTGTAAACTCACAACATCGGGATCAAATTGTAGAATAGTAATCGAAGGGTCAGTTTCTGATCCTTTCGATATAACATCAGGTGTTCGACAAGGTGATGCACTCGCGCCCGTACTATTTAATTTGGCGCTGGAGTACGCGATAAGAAAAAGCCGAATTGAGACACAAAACTGCATATATAACAAATCTAGTCAAGTTCTTGGCTACGCAGATGATATTGTGCTTCTTGGACGTAGAACAAGCGATATTAAGGATAGTCTCTCTCAGCTTGAAAGAAATGCTAAACGGCTTGGATTATGCATCAACACCAGCAAAACTAAAGTGTTAACAACATCTAAGAACATACCTCCCGGAAATCTGGATACTGGCGACTATGAAGTGGAACGCGTGGAAAACTTCAAATACCTCGGGTCTGTAATAACATCGTCAAATGACATGCAGGCAGATATCAAAGCCCGTGTCTCTGCCGCATACAGAGTTTTCTACGCATACTCAAAACTTCTGCGATCAAAACATCTTTCGCGGTCGTGTAAACTCACACTTTACAAAGCATTGATACGACCTGTGCTTACATTTGGAAGTGAAAGCTGGACACTGACTTCCTCCGATTGTAGAATTCTATCAACATTCGAGAGGAAAGTCATACGAACAATTTATGGTCCATGTAAAGTTGCTGAAAATCAGTATAGAATCCGAATGAATCATGAAATCAGACAGCTTCTTGGAGGCTGCGATGTAATCGGATTCATTAAATCCAACCGGATTAGATGGTTTGGTCATGTAGAAAGGGCTCCATTGGAAAGAATGATAAAAAAAGCGTCCCAACAACAACCAGCTGGTGTTCGTCGAAGAGGAAGACCTAGACAACGCTGGCGTGATGACATCATCCAAGACCTTCGTGATATAGGATGTCGAAACTGGGGTCAACTGGTCATGGAACGAGATGATTGGAAGCTGGTGGCACAGACGGCAAAATCCCTTCATGGGATGTAAACGCCAGAGAGAGAGAGAGAGAGTAACTGCCATCGACATATGGGTTTTTTTTAAATTTTACCAAACTTCTTGACTAGCTGTAAATTTGTTCAAATTGTTTTACACATCAAGTTCGAAACAAATAGAGGCCCATACATATACATGAAATAGCCCTTTTTTCACTTTAATTTACTGTGTAGTGCAAAATTATACAAGTAAATTTTCTTAATCTATTTAGAACTCTACCGGGAATCCATTTCATATAATTTTTAAAATGATTTCTATAAAATATTTGATCTGCTTTATGGAATTCATTAAATTTTTGTTCGTTTTTAATTATGTTTCTAGATGGCTTTTCATTTCTTTTTACATTCACAATATGTTTCTCATCCGAAAAGCTTACCTTTTTGTAAACTAAATTCGAACTATTAATTAGGTCTAACAATATTCTTGGTCTGTACGAAAAAATTAATTGTGATGGACTTTGAGTTAATTCTCTTCACTTTTAGGAGTGTTTCGATGATGGATTAAAAATTTATCAATACTATTTTGAACACCTAATTTTTTTGATTCTTGGAGTAAATTTTTTATGAAAACATGTTTAACCGTTTGAACGTTGCGCTCAGCAAGTCCGTTTAATGAAGGATGATACGGCGGTGCTTTTGTAACTTTAATTTTATGTAGTTCTGCAAATTTTAGAAACTCAACCGAGTTAAATGGTGGACCATTATCTGATACCATCTCTTTAGGTAATCCAAATACAGAAAATATTTTACATAAGGTAGATATAACATTCGAGGCCTTAGTTTGACTCATTAAGACAACGACACAATATCGACTGAATACTATTAATCTTGGACCTTTAATAATAATATGAAAAATAGAATTTACGCGGGATACAGTTTATCCCCACACGAATCTTGAGATTGGGAATCTCTCACTATTTTTTTTAAATTTATTCTAACATTCCAAAGGGAAAAAAATACTTAAACAAGGATTAATATAATTAAAATTCAAAATACCTTAAATTATTAACTGTTGAAATTAACTGCTATTATTTCACCCAAAACTTCATATATTTTCCTGACATTAGCCTCATTAACTCAATAGATTTCACTTCTGTTATTAATTTGCCAAAACTTCACAGATTCCTGACAATAGCCCAATTAACTTATTGGATTCCACTACTGCTACTAATCCACCAAAACTTTTATAGATTTCTGACAATAGCTCAATTAATTTATTAGATTTCACTACCGCTATTACATCACCAAAAACTTTCATCGTTTTTTTCTGCAATGGCTGCCACCAAAATTAATGGGTCCACACCCACGATGTAAATCAAGGAAAAAGCAAGACCCCAATTGTGTTGCAAGTAATAAAAAAGGTCACTTCTTTTATTTTCAACTTTTTCCTTTATTCCTTTTATATTATTTTCTTTTATTTTTAATTTAGCTAAAATTTTTAATTTTTAATTGCTACAAAGTTGAACACCGAATGAATATCTATCAGTTGCAAAAATACAACCATGACAGCATTCTTATTTTTATTTCTTGTTTTATTTAATGTTTAAATCACAAAGACAATTCAACATTTCTTTTTTAAAAGCCAAAATGGAATGAATGTTTTTCCAAATTGCAAAATGTGATTTTGCTTTTGACATCTTATGATGTCAAAACAAAATCGGGTAATACTTGAAATTCAGCAAATGATTAACAACGACGTCTGTTCATTAGTATTGGAAATAAAAATTTAGTACGTTCGTTTGCTTTTTATAGTATATTCAAAATTTAACTAGCAGTTAAGTTTTAGAAAATTTTAAAATTATTATCAATGTAAAAATGAACGGAAACTAATGAAATGCATTTTTATTGAATTGAAAACGAAGATGAATTTGGTTTTATTATTGTTTTGCGATTATTGCGATCGTTACACCATGAATTCAAGGTAGAAACCAAGATTTTTACTCTTGAAATCACAAAAACGTCGCCATCCCCTCCATGACAGAAAACCACCGAACTACTTCCACCTATTAAACTGTATCTGGGATCGAGATACCCACAGTCACTGGCGTCAAGACCGATGACCGGTTCCAACACTCATGAAGTCCTTAAGAACTTCACTGAGTATTGAGACCGACCATCCATCCGAACGTCAGCACCACGGACACCCCGATACAACCAGTAAGTATGACCTGAAGATGTGAACCCCAGAGACGACAATCAGCCAGAGGAACAACCCTACCTAACGAAAAGACATCATTCCCTGATGTCTTTCGCGTGATGTACTCCAAGATTCTTACCGCTCATATCTATGCACTCGTAGAGTACATTTCCAATCTTAGTCTTAATCATTGCAGGTAGGAACTTTGGAGCCAATTTTGCCGAGAACTTTTTGGTAGCGTCACTCAAATGATGTTGCCGTACAAACACATGTTGTTGTGGTTGAAAAGTCCGTAGTTTAGATCGCAGGTTGTACTGATGTTGCGATTTCTTAAAAGCTGCTTTTAAATTTTGTTGAACCCGGTTCCTAAGCAGAGTCAAATGATCAGTGCGTTCCATTTCCTCACCAGCACCTTCACCAAGCTGGTGTAGTGATCTCAACAATTGGTAAGTATTCCCATCCGAGATTGGATGTTGACCAAATAATAAATAGTACGGTGAGTACTTGGTAGCAGAATGTACTGCAGCCCGCAGTGCATATGCGATTTCACCAATTTGTGAATCCCACTTGGTATGTTGACCTTTAATGAACGCTCGAATTGCTGCTAAAACTGACCTATTGACCCGCTCTGACGCGTTACTTTGAGGACTATAAACACCGGTCCTAATGTGTTTAATGCTGAAATCTGACAAAAGACTTTGAAAGTTCCTACTAGTGAACTGTTTGCCATTGTCACTGTGCAGAAACTCTGGTACCCCATATGTAAGAAACACTTCATTCCTTAGAAAAGCATTCACCTTCGGTGAAGTTGCGTTTCTAAGTGGTTTCAGTAGTACAAACTTCGTAGCATGATCCAGAACTATCAATAACACCGTATTCCCAAGTGTAGAACGAGGATACGGTCCCAAAAAATCTATATAGACTCTCTGCCATGGACGTGCTGTTTCGAATTGATATTGCATCGGAGGACGCAATATCTGATTCGTGGCTTTTGTTTGTTTACATGTGTCGCAGGACACAACATAGTTGTGTACCTGTGACGCCATGCCCGGCCAATAATAAAGACGTCGAAGTAATTCTAAAGTCTTTTTAACACCCCCATGAGCAGCAGTACTATCATCGTGATGTTTCTGAATCATGTTTGAAGTCATCGGTTTTGGTACCCAGAGTTTCCACACAGGAACATCGTTGGGTATTGCATCAGATCTTGGCTCAATACGTATGTATAGCTTATCATCCACGACTTTAACAGATGGAAAGTCCTTGGGTGATGATTGAACTTTAGCTATCATATCCGTATATTCCTTGTGCCGATAACCTTCATTGTCGATTTTGATGTCGTTAATGTGATGTGTTAATGCTTCCGTCAATTCCTCGTGTGTATCGTCATAAAGACGAGATAGAGCATCAGGGACTATATTTTGGGTACCTTTTTGGTGGACAATGGTAAAATCCATATGTTGGAGTTTTAGGCTCCACCTAGCCAGACGACCACTCAAGTCTTTCTGTGACATAAGCCACTTCAGACTTGAGTGATCAGTCACAATTGTAAATCGGTGACCTTCAACATAGCCCCTGAATTTCTTCACACTCAGAATTGCCGCAAGACATTCAAGCTCAGAAACAGAATAGTTTCGTTGAGCTTTATTAAGTTTTTTCGACATGAAGGCTATCGGACACTCTTGTCCGTCAGTATCAACCTGATACAACACACTACCTACTCCTGTCAGACTCGCATCGCATCTAATAAAGAACTCTTTATTATAATCAGGGTTAATTAATACTGGTGCTGTAGTCAGCAATCGTTTTAAATTTTCGAAAGCAGCTTGCGCTTCCAATGTCCATTTCAATTTTCCCGAACTCTTCTTTAATAAATCTGTGATTGGTGATACCACGCTTGCATAATTGGGTATGAAACGTTGGTACCAACCAGCCATTCCCAATAATCTCCGTATTTGTTTCACTGTTGACGGAGCTGGATACTCAGCAACAGCTCTTACCTTGTCAGGGTCTGTTCGAAGACCATCTTCACCAACCAAAAATCCTAAGTATTTCACCTCTCTCAGAACAAATTTACTTTTCTTGAGGTTTATTGTTAACCCAGCCGCTCTTAACAATGAAGAGACTTTGGACAGCAATTCCATATGTTCCTGGAACGTGGAAGAGACTACCAATAGATCATCTAAATAAACAAAGACATTTTCGTGATATTGATGTGGTATCACTTTGTGCATTAGCCGACACATTGTCTGGGGAGCATTGCACAATCCAAAGGGCATAACCCGGAATTGATACAATGGACGACCAGGCACTGTGAAGGCTGTCTTGTCTCTAGATGCTTCTGCCAGAGGAATCTGCCAGAAAGCATCTTTGAGATCAATACTTGAAATGTACTTTGTGCTATTTAGACGACCTAGTAAGCCATCAATCAAGGGAAGTGGGTAAGCGTCCTTTTTCGTTAGTGAATTGACACGACGGCTATCAATACATAATCTGTTTTTACCAGATTCTTTTTGTACCAAAACCACTGGCGAGCACCACGAACTGTTAGACTCTTCGATCACGCCCATTTGAAGCATTCGGTCAAGTTCGGCATAGACCTTTAGTTGAACAGCCGGCGATGTGGGATAGTGCCTCTGTTTAACAGGTGCACTATCACCAACATCGATGACATGTTCAACCAAAGAAGTCTTTCCGAGCCCAGACACTTCAAATGACGGGAAAGAATCCTTGATCATATCCAGTTCATGTTGCTGATCAGTGGTGAGGTTATGTGTATTAAAAGTTTGTAGCTCTGTGCGAGTCAGTTCACTAACAAAAGAAGGAACAATACCGAATTTCTCCCAGAAATCTATGCCCAGGTAGAGCTCTTCTCGTAATCCAGGAACTATATGGAACCGCATTGGTTTAGTGGAGCCATTCACAGTTATTGGAATTTCGATGTAACCCAAAATTTTTGTTGCAGTACCATCTGCCGTACGAATACACGAAGTGTACTTACGGTAAGTTGTACCTGATGATTCCAATAATTCCAAGGAATTTCTTCCAAGTATTGTGATTGACGCTCCACTATCCAATAATCCTGAAATATGTTTGTCCAAAATCTTAATTGTCAATCGCGGCCGAGGATCCTTTGTTTCTGAAAGGATAGATGAAACACAAGCTTTGCGAAATAATTTCCTCATCCTCCAATATCTGATGTTACGTTCCAGACGTCTAAAATATGTGTGATGTAATGATGGGAAATTAAATGTGCTAGATGATTCTATTCTGGTTTCTTCGGTGGTAGATCATCTTGTGTTCCTACATCTCTCGTCGCTTTCTTCGGGCTCATTGGCTGTTGAACCGAGGGTACCATCCCCGAAGCATGTACTCTCGGACGGAAGTTTACCGACGGGTGACAATAAGAACAATTTGCATATATTACGTCAGGTTTGTTGCACTTCCAGCAATACAGTTTTATTCTGTTTTTAGAACAATCAGGAGCTCGATGTCCATTTACCCCGCATCTAAAACAGACAATTGGTTGTCTGGACATTGATGGACCAGGTTGATTAGTATTACCAGATGATATCGCAGGTCGTTGCAGAATTCTTCTAGGTTGTGTATCCACAGCTTCAATATATCCATCTTGTTCTGGATCTATTTCTGATTCATAGTCGTCCACTTGCTGTAGTTCGCTAATCCTTAAGTTTGACATTCTGGTTGGGACTGGTGTAGACCACAAACGTTCGAACTTCTGACACAATGTCCGAAGCTCGTCCATAGTTGTGATTGTTGCTGCAAGTGTAGCGTTTTTCAGTTCTACACTTAGTCCTTCCCTAGCGATTTCTAATAATTCAGCTGCAGCAAATGGTCGAACTAATCTCCGATTTAACGAACCCACTTCAACTAAATACTCATAAACGCTCTCTTTGACTTTCTGTTTACGGTTCAAAAGAACACGTAATACCGCTTTATCATCGGTGAGCGTACCGAAGGTGCGTAGGAGTCCTTCCCTAAGCACTGAGTAGGTCACTTCCTCATATTCATGAGTCAAATTCAAATAATATCTATCGGCAGCTGCCTTGAGGTACCGTGGAACGATCGACCTCAGGTCGTCCCAGGACACACGGTCCCTCCTTGCAGCCGCCTCCACTCGATGGATAAACTCATGAACATCAGGAGAGTGACCATCCCCTGTGAAGTTCGGAACCCAATTTGAGTCATAACGACTCAAATTGTTCCTACGTACCTCTCGGTATGCTCCCGGTGACAATGCTGGAGCCGCGACACGAGATACCTGAGGAAGTGGGTTGTATGGTGGTGGTGCTGTTAATGGAGCTTGTGGATAATTTGTTTGAAATTGTTGCAACTGCTCCTGTGGTATCGGTTGATAATTCAGAGGCTGCTGTACCAATGCCGGATTGATGTATATTTGTTCAGCTTGGAACGATGAACCCAGTTGTGGTAATGCGAAGTCCTCCGCTCTTAAACCTGATTGTTGAAAACACGATGGTGGTAATTGTTCTGCCCGTCTTTGTTGTTGTTGATACCCACGATTTAAACTGTGTATCGTATTAGTTATTGGCTGTACTGGTATTGGAGTGGATCTCTCCTCTGGCTGAAACGCAGGCGATTCGGATGGTACAGATGATCCTCCTGGTTTACTCTGCATAACTGGACGTGTCGACAGTGATCTTATTATATCCCAAGCGCGTGACAATTGGGAGATAGCGTAGGTGCGGGCTTCTTGCAAATCATCGCGAGAACCCAACCTATTCATCCTCCCTGTATAGTGCAACACACGATTAGCCAGACCATCCAAGAATGGCTGACCAATCGGTGGCTGAAGTCTACGTATCTGATCCACAATTAGTTGTGCTGCCTGCACCACCATTTGAGACTCAGCTACCAAATCCCTCGCGTGAGATACAGTTAATGGAACTGAACCTTGTACCGCGTGGTTTCGAAGTTCCTCTGCCCAGTTGACCCCCCTGAAATCCACACCTCGAACCAGACATTCAATTTGCAGTTCGCTGGGTTCCAACCCATAAAATGGATGGTCAATGTCTATTTGACTTGACATTTTGATGGTAAAATTTATAGAATCCAGAATTCACAATAACAAATAACAATAATAAAACCAATCTCAACAAAAAAAAATGTAGCTAGTATGCTGTAAAAGTGTAAACAATAAAAAAGCGTAAAACGAAAAAAAAACCAACGAACGCCCCAAAAAAACAGAAAATTTTTGTAATAAAAAACAAACTCGTAAAGGAACCAAAGGAAAGACCGTCGTAGCTAATCCTTGCTGAATCTGTACAAAAATTCCTAAGATATTGTATATGTAAAAATATAATTTATTTATTTTAATTTCAGATATGCTGAAATTTCAGAATTAATTATATACCTAAAATTAGTTATTGACGATAGCACCCCTAAGAATATTTATTTATTTTTAAAAGAAAATTGAAAAATAAAAATATTTAGAAGAATGCTTATTTATTGGATGCACCGTCCTAACTTGAAATATTTATTTATTTTTTTAAAAAAACAAAGAATATTTATTTATATCTTGACGTAAAGCTTAATTAAGAAAATTTATTTATTTAGTTACCTAAAATTAACTTAAATTTTAAAAAAAATTATTTATTTAATAAAAATTTTATTTAGTTAATTGAAAAATTTGTTTGATTTATTTTATTTTTATTTAATAATATAAGAGATTCCCAAAATCAAGATTCGTCTGGAGACAATTTAAAAAGTAAGTATGGCTACAATATCCATATTGTTTAAATTTGAAATGTCGCGTTCGCGAGCCCACTCCAACAATGCATGTGAGAACTGACTAGAAAAGCCCCTAACGACCAGATTCTACAGAACAGATTCTCCCCAACCTAATAAAACAATCACAACTGTCACGATTAGACACTAGGTCCATTTCTACTGACCCAGTTGTGTTGTTTAACCTACAAATAAATTACAACTAAACCTAATGCGAAAGTTGAAGAACGCTCCCGAGCACCAGACTTCAAAACCCAAACTCTATGAAAAAATTGATCTATTGAAAAGCTAAATGAAAAAAATGGTAAGTTTTTGAATTTGTATGAGGTGAAGCCTCTGATCCTGAAAGCAAAGTACAATTGGTTCTTCTCTTCATTACACCGAAGAAGCCTCTGAGCAAAGAATGGTACTACTGGTTTGCACCTAAGTACAAACACAGCAACACCACTCCTCGTCCCTGAGGACTTCCTCGCCGAATGAAGAGAAGAAACCAATGTTCTTCGATCGCATAACCCCGATGGCCATAGGCGATCTAAGAACGACATCAATGTTAAAGAGTGAAGCTCTATGGATGGCTTTTTAGGCCTACCGCTGGGAAAAAGTGAATCAATAAACCTAAATACTATATAACTTATCCATAATCTAAATAATTTCTTATTTAAAAATGCTAAATCGAAACATGAAATACATAATATGTATTAATAAAGTTTTACATGAAATTAATTAAATTTAATCTTCAGACTAAATAATAAATTGGTAATTTAAAAAAAAAATTACGATTATTTTAAATTCAAAACTAAGCTTACTAATTTTTAAATTATTACCTCTAATATATTTGTTCAGGTCAAATTTTTCGCTTTACTTATTGTATTCAAAACAAACAACAAAAATAAATGTTAGCTAAAAATAATTATTTCTATATTTATCTTATTTTTTAAATTAATCGCAATAAAAAAAATAATTTTAAAAAATGGTAACTAAAATGGACTCATACGAGATATGTATACGTACGTCAGCGGATCAATATGATGACAAATGTGAAGATATTGATCTGGATCCGGCTCACTCTATAAAGCTAATGGGAATTAATTATTCTCAATTATACTTCTATAAACACAGCCCAATAATACTTTGAAAGTAGTGACGAAAGATTTAAACTTATACAAAACTGTTGAAAAACTGTTTGGTCAATGTTAACTTTTATTACGTTAATAACATCCTAAAACTCATAAAAACATGACTTAACCACAAAAAATTCTTTCGCCAAACGAATTGTGTTGCAATAGGAAACCTACCTAGATTTTCAGGTTTGACACAAATCATCCTGTATATATATATGAGATACACAAAATAATTCATGTACAAATCACAAAATCTAATAAGGCGTACTGCAATAGAAGTCGTTTTGGCCAAAAATGAACATTACATTAGCCAAAATAAAAATATTTCAACATTTCCGTACAAGTTCAAAAGTTTATAGAACTGTAATGAGACATGTTCTATTGACATCCATTCTATAGTGTGAATAATACATAAATCAATACCTCGAAATTGTAACTCACATTAAACCAATGACGAATATGGGGATCGCGTATGAGTGCATTGAAAAAAGCCAGCTAAACACTTACTAAATCTAACCATAATCAAAAAAAAACATACAATTAATTTCATATATAAATTAATTGCATCATCCAAAAATATGTACAATATATAAACAATTATATGTACAATATGTACATGGTAGCATAAAAAAATTTCAAAAAAAACTGCTTCCCCAAAACGGTTTTCTTTTTTCCAAATAAAAAAACAATTAGTATTACTAAAAGCAAATGACAGCACAAAAAACAATCTCCAAAAAAATTGCTGTCCCAAAACGGTTTTTTTCAAAATTAAAAAAAAATTAGTCTTAACTAATTATACAGTGAGGGACAGGGGCCTCCTGTGGACCAGACCACTCCTCTTCCTGTCGCGTGGTCGGTGAGATGAGGACCTCCTCAACCAGCTCCTCCGTTTGAGTACTCTTGGTCGAGGAAGCTCCCAGCTCCACGACCAAGCGACTCTCCTTCTCCTTCTTCCTCCTCTCCTTCCTCTTCAAGTGAGAGCTCCTATTCTTGGCGATCCTCCTTCTCTCTCTCCAGCCCACATTTACTTCCTCAGTCACTTCATCCATCTCATCCGCTTCCTCATTCACTCCATTCAACTCCTCATTCACTATCTCACAAATCAAATCATCCAGAAACTCATCATATTTTTCTTCGTAAATATCATCCATCAATTCCAAAAATATTTTATGTTTTACTTCATCCAGAATCACATTTATCATTCCATCCACTACATTCCTCGCCTCAACCATTCTCTCTTTTCTCTCCTCATTCGCTCTCCCATCCACCTCATTCATCCAGGGCTCAAACCCACCTGGCCGACACCTCCTTATTAACCCCTGACCCCTCATAATTGTATACATTCTTATCAAAATTCAAAATATATAATTTCCTAATCAAAACCAAAACGAAACCAATAACTGGTTTATTTCAAGATAAACAAAAAGCTGATTGACAACCACGGCCCAAACCGGTTGCCACCACCCTATTACCAAAAAAAAACCACAACTGGTTTATCCCAAAAACAAATTATATTTACTATATATTTTAATCAAAAATTTATTAATAGTAATGCACGAAAACCAGAACCGGTTTAAAACGCCCAGTTTATAGAAAAAATCAAAACTGGTTTCAAAATGTACGCTAATTGCGCCAAAAATAGCTCTGTTATTCAAATTCCGCCAAAATAATGACTCATAAAAAAACCTCAAGGTCTTTGTTCCGGCTGCCACTTTATTACGTACAGGCCCTGATACGGAGCCACTTTATTAATCTTGGACCTTTAATAATAATATGAAAAATAGAATTTACGCGGGATACAGTTTATCCCCACACGAATCTTGAGATTGGGAATCTCTCACTATTTTTTTTAAATTTATTCTAACATTCCAAAGGGAAAAAAATACTTAAACAAGGATTAATATAATTAAAATTCAAAATACCTTAAATTATTAACTGTTGAAATTAACTGCTATTATTTCACCCAAAACTTCATATATTTTCCTGACATTAGCCTCATTAACTCAATAGATTTCACTTCTGTTATTAATTTGCCAAAACTTCACAGATTCCTGACAATAGCCCAATTAACTTATTGGATTCCACTACTGCTACTAATCCACCAAAACTTTTATAGATTTCTGACAATAGCTCAATTAATTTATTAGATTTCACTACCGCTATTACATCACCAAAAACTTTCATCGTTTTTTTCTGCAATGGCTGCCACCAAAATTAATGGGTCCACACCCACGATGTAAATCAAGGAAAAAGCAAGACCCCAATTGTGTTGCAAGTAATAAAAAAGGTCACTTCTTTTATTTTCAACTTTTTCCTTTATTCCTTTTATATTATTTTCTTTTATTTTTAATTTAGCTAAAATTTTTAATTTTTAATTGCTACAAAGTTGAACACCGAATGAATATCTATCAGTTGCAAAAATACAACCATGACAGCATTCTTATTTTTATTTCTTGTTTTATTTAATGTTTAAATCACAAAGACAATTCAACATTTCTTTTTTAAAAGCCAAAATGGAATGAATGTTTTTCCAAATTGCAAAATGTGATTTTGCTTTTGACATCTTATGATGTCAAAACAAAATCGGGTAATACTTGAAATTCAGCAAATGATTAACAACGACGTCTGTTCATTAGTATTGGAAATAAAAATTTAGTACGTTCGTTTGCTTTTTATAGTATATTCAAAATTTAACTAGCAGTTAAGTTTTAGAAAATTTTAAAATTATTATCAATGTAAAAATGAACGGAAACTAATGAAATGCATTTTTATTGAATTGAAAACGAAGATGAATTTGGTTTTATTATTGTTTTGCGATTATTGCGATCGTTACAATACATCCGTTAAAATAAAAAAGTGATTACCATTTAACTGAAAAAAATCTAGGTGGGATCTTTCAGACGGGAATGTAGTTTCTGGCCAAGAAGACACTATTTCTTCTTTTGGAACGTTTCTTGTTTGTTGACATATTAAACACTGGTTTACATAGTCTTCAATATTTTTGTCAATATTGGGTCACCATACATATGACCGTGCTACCATCTTCATACGTACTATCCCAAGGTGGTTTTCGTACAGCAGTTCGAGTACTCGATGCGATTCAAATAAAATATACATTTATCCTCACAACATAAAAGATTACGTTTCGTATAAAATTTTTTCATTTTATCTGGCATTTCTTCAATTTTTCTAGGCCATCCAAACATCACATTTCTATAAATCTCATTAAGACGTATGTCTTTTTCTGTCTCCGATCTAACGTTTTCAACACTCTTTGGGAGCTTCTTAGTGAAATTAAAATATTTAACTGTATCACTTTCTACACCAGTTTCTGAACTTAAAGGTAATCTAGATAAGGCATCGACGTTAGACATTTCGGATCCTTTTTTATATACAATGTTGTTTATATACAACATTGATAATATTACAGACCATCTCTGAAGTCTAGAAGCAGCAACGGCGGGCGTTGTTTTATTTTTTGGATTAAATATCTCTTTCAATGCTTCATGGTCAGATGCTATCGTAAACGTATTGCCGTACAGGCATTTATGAAATTTTTTTATTCCAAAAATGATAGCCAGAGCTTCTCTGTGCAGTTGTGAGTAATTTTACGTTCACCCAGTGATAAGGAACTTGATGCAAATAGCACCGGTTTTTCTATTCCGTTGATTACGTGTGATAAAATTGCTCCCACGCCGTATCGACTCGCATCGGTAGCTAAAATAATTGGTTTATTTGGGTCATACAGTTCCAAGATTTTATGGTTTTGAATGAGTGTTTTGGAGTTTTCAAAGCACCGTTGACAATCTTCCGACCAGTTAAAAGATATACATTTTTGCAATAAATAATACAGTTCTTTATGTTGAAGTTAAGAGAAACAGATGGGGAAAATTCATCTTGGAAAACAAAGATTGAGCATCGAGCAAGCATTCAGTTCTATAATTTGACCACGCTATTAAAATAATCGAACTGGAAAGCTATATGTTGTTCTACAACTAGGTCTTTTATGTCATTAGATATTTATCATAATTTCAAATATTTTGTGCCTTTGTTGGAATTAAAACATGTCTCATGTCATGTAACATCGACTCATGTCAAAACATTTGTACATTTTAGGTTTTTTGTATACAAAATTATTAGTTTTATTTTAAAAAAGTCATGGAATTTTCATATTTTTGGTCTGGAAAGTCAGGGAATTTTGTTTCGAAAAAAAAGTGGACACCATGTAGACGATCCACAATTGGTACAACGATCCACATTATGGACGTTTACCTTAATTGTTCGAAAACGCATTTATGTTTCGTGTTAGTTTTTTGTAATACATTCGTAAACAGAAATAATATACTTGTATGATTTTAATTTCTTTGCAGCTATTAGTTTACAGTTTTATTTTTATTGTCTGTTGAAAGGTTAATGCATTCAAGATTGCAACATTGAAATTTGTAGTGTTACTATTTTGTTAATAAACAGTTGCGAATCACCTCTAAATAAACTGAGTGTGCTAATAGAAAAACTTGTTCTGTGAAATTTGTCTGATAAAAAATTAAATTTAAGCCATGAGTAGAGCATTCGATGTCAATATTTTGTACAGTAGCAATCTTATCAATATCAATATTGCTGTTGTTTCAAAATTGGTATTTATACTCCAAACTGAGGTATTTCTCCAACAAAACCAAAACAAAATTCTATAACTTCTATTTAATTTTGTTTCGTTTCATGTAACCGTTATTAAAATATTGCAACAACCAATCACTTATCATTAGGCATAATCTTAATATCGATTAAGATCGGTGTCATTTGTCAACGACATTCGATCATAGGTAATACTATTTTTCATATAAACATGCGCTACTATAAGTGTCTGACTTGGTGGAATTCTCATTAATGATAATTTTAGTCAGCTTTGCCTATCTGCATCTGAAAAAATGAGAAACATGATCATGCAGAATTCCATCACAATGGAGTGGCCAATCAACTTGCGTCACATTTTTTGAATACTTAGACAATCCTCCTATCAATAAAAATTTGCTGTTTGAAGTGAAGGTGGAGAATTGCTTATCTATCATACGAAGCACAGGCAAAACCAAATCATTGACTTCTATGCAAAATTCTTCTATAACGCAATTATAATTTAGTTGATTTCAGTTTTCTGAGTATCGTTTGAAGCTTTAAAATAATATTTAAACACTTTAAATCGATAAATATAAACACTTCCCAATATTGTCTTCTTTATGAAATTTTACACTCAAAGGATCCCAGATCAACACAAATTAGTTTGTATGATGGACAAAATTTCCAAACCTAGAATAGGCAATTTTATTAAAGCATATAAAATCGAATTATATTCACATGCAACAGATATCATTAAATTAAATTAAAAAACAAACTTAGCTTGTTCTCTTCACCAATAGTCAAACCAAAATTAAATATAATACCTCCTCGCCGCAAATCTTCTAACAATCTGACTCGTGTTCGCCATTCAACAAATTATGCCAAATAGAATAAATGTTCAACTCGTGAAAGATAAGTGCATAACGACATTTAGTGCCGAACGATATGACTCTGGCTTGAGGAATAAAAATCCACTGATTTTGATTGATGGAATGAAAATCCAAAAACGATAATAATATCTGTAGCAACTACACCAGTTGCAGTTTTAAATTCAATAACTTTCGATCAAAAATAGCCAATAGCCCCGGTGGCTATTTTTGATCGAAAGTTTGCAAGGTCGCACAAATAATTCTTCATTTCTTTAAATGAAACATGAAAAACAAAGCTACTTAGGTGGAAATTGAGAAAAAATGCATCAAAAAAGCTAAACTTTAAACACTAACAACTTTTTCCAGGGATGAGACCGCGGAAATTTTTCAGTTGATTTGAGCTTGTCTTGTAAAGACCTTTCCAATGATACCACTCTCGACACGATCCGAACTACCCCTATATACCCTATATTAGCCTTTTTTTAAATGTCTATATCTCGTGAACCAAGAAGCTCACAAATTTTTGGTAGAACATTTTTCTCTTAATTTTTGGAGCTTAGTAATAGAAAAATAAATTTAGGCCGTGCCACACTTATCATAGTCGTGCCGGTTATATAAACACTATTAGCTATTTTTAGTAAAAGAAATTTAAATGGTCTAACTTTGTGTTAAATTCAAATTTTAAAATTTAAATATATTTTTTTCAACCACTTTTTTTTGTTGTTCACTTTACGTGGAATGTCCCAGTAATTGTGTTGCTACTGTTAATGCGCTAGAGTTACAACAAAATCCAAACTGATTTGGAATTATAACGAACACTGATAATATAGACTGACATTTAAAACTGCATTCTATTTTTTTCATTTTATTAGTTTGGAAACTGAACACCCAAGCTACTTGGGAAATGACTAATATCAAATTCTAATCAAATATGCTAATCAATGAAAAAATATGCACATATTTCGGTTGAGAAAGCCATTATAATCGCTCACTCATTAACCTAAGTATATAATATACTATTTTTGGCATCGTTAAAGAAATATACTATTATTTGTTGTTTATATGTAATAAAATTTTGTTTAGAAACTGTAGTAGTTTAACAATTGTTTATTATTGATTTTTGGTTAGTTTACAAAAAGCATTGTATAAATTTTAAATATTC
Source organism: Diogma glabrata (assembly GCA_963693315.1). Classification (NCBI taxonomy): domain Eukaryota; kingdom Metazoa; phylum Arthropoda; class Insecta; order Diptera; family Cylindrotomidae; genus Diogma; species Diogma glabrata. The sequence continues at coordinate 100,911 of CAVNZG010000280.1, forward strand.
AATTTGAAGAGTACGATCAAGAGATTCTCAACATAAGATATCGTCATTTTTGTATAAATAAATTTAATAATTTTCAAGGTTTTATTTACTATAAACGACTATGTTGATATATTACTTAAAAATTTTAAAACTAGCAGCTTTCAATTGACATTTATGAATGAGTCATTGACAACTTAGCATTTTTTGTTAGTAAATATTCTACTGTCATATTTATTTAAATTTTTTAAAATATTGTAAGGTCTTACTACATAAAATCAGTTTTTATTTACGCATTAGTTTAATTAAAGCTGACATCAGATTAATGATTCTTTAATCTCCAACTTATTTTATTTTTAAGATTGGAAATAGTTTTTGAATTGTTTTGCATTTTTGAGGAGCAATAACAAAAGTAACGGGAAGGTATTGAATAATTAATACGATATAATGCATTGTACGGATTATGCGGAATCCGTCATAAAGTGTAAGTGTAAACGCCTTTAGAAATTAAACGACTCTAATTATTTCTAGGTAATTTTACCTGGTACGAAATCTGGGAAAACCTTTAACATGCTACTATTTGAAACGTAATCCTGAGGTCATCCTGTTTTTTTCGTGAGAGTGAACTAGAAGTCCCGGGAATACGATTCTAAATGCAAGTCCTTCTGACTGCAAATCCAAACAAGCTCATCGTAAGACTGGAGTTTCAGGGAATGATATGGTCGTGGGTTCGTCAAGACCAAAAAAAAATATTTATTTTTAGTAATTGTTGATGTTGTTGTCGAAAGCATGAGAAAATTATGTGAATTGGGAAACATAAAGATGTCACCAAAACCGCGAGTTTATTTATAATGATAATTACTGGATCTCGTAACCTTGGGACGCGTAGATGAATTTGTTGACACAAAAAAATGTGTCTGAAAGTTCCTTCGTCACAAATCGTGGGGACGTCCCACACTCGAGAAAGTCTCAAGCCGGGCTAAGGACTAGAATTATTAAAAGTATTCGGAATATATAAATCCATTCCCAAAATTGATTTAATATACGGCGAAACATTTTCATAATATCGAAGATCATCTAATAATGTCGTATTAATAAGTGCGCTAATGACACACTGTGGCCACCCATAGGACAGGAAACCAAAGTATTTCGTCCATTCCAGAAAATATATGTTGATTGACCCTACCCAAGGTCAAAGTGGGGCAATACGCACCTTTGGCATTTATGTCACACAATCTCAATTAGGTTCAACGGAATTATGGTGTCACTGAACTGAAATGACTTGCAGCGGTTCTCGCTGTTATGAAATTCAGGACCTACGTAGAAGGACATCCGTTTACCATCATGGCGGATCTCTCTAGTCTAAAGTGGCTAATGTCTTTGAAAGATTTATCAGGTATTATTACACTAGCCAGATGGAGCCTTAAATTGCAAGCTTACGATTTTGATATCGAATACAGCAAGTGAACCTAGAACATCGTAACTGACACTCTCACCCAGTTTAATACCGACGAGAGTGAAAGGTCAGGGAATGATGACCAGAATATTGTGACGCATCTGAATCTTTCTTCCGGAAATTTTAAGAATACAAAGTACCTAGCGCTACGGCCCCATGCAGATTCTAATGTCCGAGAAGTAGGTTTTCGTATCTCCATACAAATTAACGTAGGGTTGAAACACCTAGACAAAAATAAACACTGGTGACTGGTGGTACCCATTCCAATGCGAAATTCTCTGATCCGTCAAGCCCATAATCCCTCTCTTTCGGCTCACCTAGGTGCAGCCTAAGTCACAGATAAACTGCGGCGTATGTTCTTTTGGCCTTCTCTAGATCGAGACTTTTTAATTTAGCCTTGGAATATATGTGCCGTCAAAAGAAACTACTGACTAATAACAATATCTTGTCAATAAACTCAGTACAGATGATTGCTTACGCTGATGATGTCATCCTCGGCCGAAGTGAAGCTGTTATGAGTGAGACTTTCAAGTCGCTTGAGAGTGGTGCTAGAAAAATTGGTCTGCAAATTAACTATAATAAAACCAAATATATGAATGTTTCAAGAGAGGCTGAGAAGAAAGATTTGATGTGCGGCGATGAACGAATTGAGAGAGTTGAATCTTTAAAATATTTGGAATCAATGCTTGACTCAAACAACAGCATACTTACAGATATATAAGCTCGAATCGCTGCAGGTAATCGAACTTTCTACTCAATTAAACCTCTCCTTGGATCACCGTATGTATCAACTAACACCAAGCTCAAGTTATACAAGACGTTGATTAGACCGGTTGTGATATATGGGTCACAATTTCACAAACGTGGACCCTTACACAAAATGACGAATCGCATTTATCTGTATTTGAGCGTAAGATCCATTTTTGGTTCACTTAAGACACGATGGAGAGTATAGAACCCGGTATAACTTTGAGATCAGAGACCTTCTTGACGGTCCTGATATTAAAGGTTGTATCCGTTCTAATAGGATTGCTTGGTTTGGGCATGTTCTACGAACCGATTCACAGTCTGGAATGATTAGAAAAATGTACGTCAGTACCCCAGGGAGTGGGCGACCACGAGGTAGACCACGACTACAATGGGAGACTGACGTAACAAACGACCTTAAATCGACAGCCATGGTAATTACATCGCTGTTGCGAATGACCGTGGTGAATATTCAAAGCTGATTAGCCTGGCAACGCTCCTACATGGAGCAGAACGCCTTAAAAAAAAAGATCGAGACGTTAAAGAATATGTACGGAATTGTCAGTCATGTTGAATGAATAAGTGTGCTAATGACACACTGCGGCCACCCATAGGACCAGAAACCAAAGTATTGCGTCCATTCCAGAGAATATATGTTGATTGACTCTACCCAAGGTCAAAGTAGGACAATACGCACCTCGTTATCGCCTTGGATCACTTCAGTCGGTTTGTGCTGACAAATGTTTTCCGATAAGCAACAGCAGCTAAGCTAGTCAGCTTCCTAAAGAACGACGTTTTCAACCTGTTTGGCGTACCAGAGTCACTTTTCTCGGATAATGGTAAGCAATTCGAGTTCCACCTATGACTATCTCACTCATTTTGGAACCTTAGAACCAATGAGAAAAGATAATAAAAATTATGAGTTCCAATTTCATTGAGTTATACATTAAATAGTTTTAATTTAATAGAGAGATGTTACAGCCAGAATCATTCCATTATTTGTGTCTGTGGACATTTCCATATGGCTACCAAAAGATTTTTATAGAACAAGAACTATAGTGTGAAGTCATACACTCGCATCTTGTTACAACAAAAAAAGGTCATTTAAATAAATTACTGACGAGCCAATTTTTTGTGACACATTTCGTAACATAAATAATATTTTTCTGCATTATTATGGTCATACACCTAATCCAGTTTAATGCGTCATCGTTCTCATTACATTAAAAAAAGTAAATTTAAAATAGAAGGAGAAGAACTTATCGTAATTTATAATAAGTGTACGGTAGGGTCAGGTGTACTGTTTCATGTTGAGTAAAATATAATATTTCTTCTGTTTGTTCATATTGAAAATTTTGGGATCTTCTTGTTAGAATGATCACGTTAAATTTAAAGTTTTTGTCGGTTTTACAAAAAAGACGACTTGATGAACATTTTTGTTTAATTTTCGGTATTAAAAACTCAGGATTGTTTCACTCTTTAAGCTGTGAAGGCAGTTTTTGTAGTTACATTATATAAATTAAAAAAAAAATGGAGTTGAATGTCTTAAGAAACTGATTCTATTGTGGTAGATCATAGGGGGCGAACTTTGAGAAAATATTGCTTAAAGTTTAAAAACTATTTTTTAAGGCTTTTGTGGAGGGGCAAAAGATTTATTAGTCCATTTTTGAATTCTTCGTTTAATTTTCAATAGAATAAAATGACACCGATATATTTTTAATTACGTAAATGCTTCTCTTTTATAATGAAAATAGTGACTGAACTTAAAAAATTGAAATAAAAATCGATTTTTGAAGTCAAACCGAGAAGAGTTACAAGCTCTGAGATTGTTAACCCTCATTACTTGGGAAACCCTAAACTGCAAAAAATACATTTCACTTGGACTTGCCCATATATACAATTTGGCTAGTTGTTGGTTAACTACGGAACTTTCCGCCATAACAGTGGTTAAATTGTGATCCGTTGATACAATTATTCCGTCACTTAAAGAAGAAAAGAAAGTTTGATTAACAATTTATTTTTTTATAAGATTTATAAAAGTGGCTTGTGGTTTAACCTAAAGCTAAAAAGTAACTATCATATATGGGTTCCGCATATCCCAATATTTAATTGGGCAAAGAAAAAATGGATGATGATTCAGTAATACGATTAATTATAAGACTGTGAAATATACTTTGAACCTTAATGCTATATTGGATGACATCAACTGCAGTCAGTTTGCGTGGAAATGGGATATAACTGATTTTAATTTAAAAGTTCTAAACTGTAACAAGATATTTAAATAATAATAAAATAATAAACGCCTTATTCTTGTTAAATTGAGTTTTATTTCACTAAATACGTATTTCGAAAGCTATGCTTTTATCGACAGTAGTATCTAAAAAAACTCAAAGTTTTTTAGATACTAAACGAAATGCGTATTTAGTGAATTAAAACTCAATTTAACAAGAATAAGGCGTTTATTATTTTATTATTATTTAATAACTGATTGGAAATACAATACAAGAAGCCGCTATTATTAACTGGATTCATATATATTTTTAAGTAATTTTTATTATATATTATTTTATTTCTTATTTTTATTTCATATTTCTATATAAATATATTTTTTTTTGTTGTTTTTTTTAAACATGAGTTCTAAAATATTGTTTTAGATAGATCTTCCCGGTCCAGAATTTTCGTGTAGCATTATTTTTGTATCTCGGTATAGAAACGATTAGGTTTCTAACAAGTGGCGCCGAAACAGGGACTGATTTTTTTGTGTTTTTGGTAAAAAATTTTTTGTGTTTTTGGTAAAAAAAAAAACGGTAAAGTGAAAAACCGATATATTTTATATTTTTTCTTGTTTTTTTTTTTTTAAAAAGAAAGTAATTGAATTTTGTTTTGTAAATTTATTGAACTGTTAGTTTTTTTGTGGAAACGTTTTTGCAGAAAATAAAAATCTGGTACCTCTAAGGTACGTTTAGTTTCGTTTGGTTGCCGGATCTCCTCTGACATGCGATCGGACAAATGGTGTTTTTGGTGTTTCTGTGATCCATTTTAACTACACAAATCTTATGAACGAAACGGGTAAAGTACAGTATATTTTTAAAGCTTTTAAAGAATTTCGATCGTTCACAAAATGTAATAATAATAACCGAGTTAAGGGTTGAGTTGGAAAGTGCTAGGCTTAGTTTGGAATAGTTAGTTGTTTATTTGTTCTTCCAAAAAACCCAATGCAGGAACAATTGGCAACCCTAAAGTGTGTACAATTTATTTCATTCTAACTATTAACGACATAATCTTAAAAGGGGAGATGTTCCGTCGAATTTTTTTTCACAGAAATCAAAAAAATCATATTAATTATGAAAAACAATCAATCATTTTAACAAAACCTGTGCAAATCGTTTTTCATTAAACTATGACAACCATCAACACTACAGTTTTCCAGGTAACCGACTGTTAGTCAATATGGTGAAGTTAAAATTAGTACAGATGATGCAAAACATTGTTAAAATTACTACAGGGAAGCGCACTAGTGGAGTCGCTTCTCGTTGTCGCTCCAAAAAAATTTAAGAATAAATAATTCTAATTAATTACTGTTTCAGTATTTAATAATAATAATTTAAATTTACTAAAAACTTATTTGGTTACTTGTTTTAAATAAAAAATATCTTCTTGTGATTCAAAGAACTTTAACATTTATTGATTTTGTTGTGTAAATAGAATTAGGTCATGTTTATTATTAAATATAAAGTTTATTAACATTAATGCATATTATATGTATGACATAGTTTACAATGAAATACATTCTATTTTTTTTATTCAATAAAGTTTGGGTTGAAAGTAGGTGGACTCCAAAATATATTTATTCTATGCATATAACGATGTGTAATCGATTATTAATCCAATCTGGAATCCAATTAAAATTGAAATCAATCATAACAGCTTTTTGTTCAGAGCGACCTGAGAAGGTGCTCCACCAGTTTGCCGTTTAGCACCTTTGGGGCACTTTTCAAAAGTGTGCAATCCGAATTGTATGTGAGAGAAATTTGATGACAAAACAGTACATTCCAGCCAATTAAAAGTCTCGGATAACTTCAATTCAAAAAATATTAGATAATAGAAAGCATGTTCTTATATTTCAAAACTAGCACTTTAACCGTCAAGTTTGCATGGCATAATTATCAACAGGGTGACATGTTTACATAATACATACCCAAGTGCCATGATTTGTCAAATATCTGCCCAAACCTGTTTACCTCATTTTGATTTTGGGTTTAGCATTTGAAAAGGCCCAATTCCCCAATTGAAATTCCTCATTCGGTTCCGTTCGGTATATGGTCGTAAAAGGGACATTAAAGTCTTCCGCTTGAAAAATTGGTTGCTTAAACTCTAGAAATGTCTAATCAAAAAAGTACATAAACACTTTGAGACGAACTATTAGAATAATAACCGTTGGTATTTACAGTTAAATTTATAACATAATTTGTATTTCAATTTTAATTGTTCGGAAATTTTTATTTCAAATTAAATTACAACATTAAAAAAAATAGGTTATAAAAAAAGAAAAAGCAAATGAATGAAAAAAAGTGTGTATAAAATTCGGTCAATGACCCACCCAACCAAGAAATGATCTTGATAAGAATGACAATTGAGAAGGTGGTTATTTTCTTTCGTGAAGGGGAAATTTGGTAAAGTTGTTTTTGTTTTTTATTGTTTTTTTATTTGTGGTTTGTGTTTGCGTTGTTTAGAGATTTTATAAAATTGATATCAATCACGGATTTAGAAACTATTTGAATTTAACAAAAATGCAAATGTGTATGTATATTGAATTTGAACAATTTGTAGAATAAATTATTTCGAGTTTTTTTTTTGCATTAATTTTATTTTTAAATTTATAAAATTTTTGTTGCTATAAAATATTAATTGAAATATCAAATCGTGGTAAAAATTTGCTTTGAAAATTGTCGTCATTTTCCAGTTTAATTTTTTACGGTGTATACATTCTGCAATAGCACCCTGTTTATGGTTTTTAAGAAAAGATGCGTTCAACCGTAATTAAAGTTATACTTTATTCAACGTTATTATTATATTATTTTAATTTGATCATAAACCGCTCTTCATAGTAGTAGGATTCTCTTTATGTGGCTATGGTTGAGAACCAAATTATTCGGTACATTCAGACACTACTTAATCTTTGATGAGGCCATAAGTATTTTCATTTGATTAAATATATGTAATGTCCGTGACATACACAGCATTAGTGTTGTTTTTGCTTTTTTACTGTACCTTTTAAAGGTTTGCAAAAGCAAAACATTGTTAAAATTACTACAGGGAAGCGCACTAGTGGAGTCGCTTCTCGTTGTCGCTCCAAAAAAATTTAAGAATAAATAATTCTAATTAATTACTGTTTCAGTATTTAATAATAATAATTTAAATTTACTAAAAACTTATTTGGTTACTTGTTTTAAATAAAAAATATCTTCTTGTGATTCAAAGAACTTTAACATTTATTGATTTTGTTGTGTAAATAGAATTAGGTCATGTTTATTATTAAATATAAAGTTTATTAACATTAATGCATATTATATGTATGACATAGTTTACAATGAAATACATTCTATTTTTTTTATTCAATAAAGTTTGGGTTGAAAGTAGGTGGACTCCAAAATATATTTATTCTATGCATATAACGATGTGTAATCGATTATTAATCCAATCTGGAATCCAATTAAAATTGAAATCAATCATAACAGCTTTTTGTTCAGAGCGACCTGAGAAGGTGCTCCACCAGTTTGCCGTTTAGCACCTTTGGGGCACTTTTCAAAAGTGTGCAATCCGAATTGTATGTGAGAGAAATTTGATGACAAAACAGTACATTCCAGCCAATTAAAAGTCTCGGATAACTTCAATTCAAAAAATATTAGATAATAGAAAGCATGTTCTTATATTTCAAAACTAGCACTTTAACCGTCAAGTTTGCATGGCATAATTATCAACAGGGTGACATGTTTACATAATACATACCCAAGTGCCATGATTTGTCAAATATCTGCCCAAACCTGTTTACCTCATTTTGATTTTGGGTTTAGCATTTGAAAAGGCCCAATTCCCCAATTGAAATTCCTCATTCGGTTCCGTTCGGTATATGGTCGTAAAAGGGACATTAAAGTCTTCCGCTTGAAAAATTGGTTGCTTAAACTCTAGAAATGTCTAATCAAAAAAGTACATAAACACTTTGAGACGAACTATTAGAATAATAACCGTTGGTATTTACAGTTAAATTTATAACATAATTTGTATTTCAATTTTAATTGTTCGGAAATTTTTATTTCAAATTAAATTACAACATTAAAAAAAATAGGTTATAAAAAAAGAAAAAGCAAATGAATGAAAAAAAGTGTGTATAAAATTCGGTCAATGACCCACCCAACCAAGAAATGATCTTGATAAGAATGACAATTAAGAAGGTGGTTATTTTCTTTCGTGAAGGGGAAATTTGGTAAAGTTGTTTTTGTTTTTTATTGTTTTTTTATTTGTGGTTTGTGTTTGCGTTGTTTAGAGATTTTATAAAATTGATATCAATCACGGATTTAGAAACTATTTGAATTTAACAAAAATGCAAATGTGTATGTATATTGAATTTGAACAATTTGTAGAATAAATTATTTCGAGTTTTTTTTTTGCATTAATTTTATTTTTAAATTTATAAAATTTTTGTTGCTATAAAATATTAATTGAAATATCAAATCGTGGTAAAAATTTGCTTTGAAAATTGTCGTCATTTTCCAGTTTAATTTTTTACGGTGTATACATTCTGCAATAGCACCCTGTTTATGGTTTTTAAGAAAAGATGCGTTCAACCGTAATTAAAGTTATACTTTATTCAACGTTATTATTATATTATTTTAATTTGATCATAAACCGCTCTTCATAGTAGTAGGATTCTCTTTATGTGGCTATGGTTGAGAACCAAATTATTCGGTACATTCAGACACTACTTAATCTTTGATGAGGCGATAAGTATTTTCATTTGATTAAATATATGTAATGTCCGTGACATACACAGCATTAGTGTTGTTTTTGCTTTTTTACTGTACCTTTTAAAGGTTTGGCTTGTGTTTCGTAATCCGAAGGGCATCCGATTAAATTCAAACAAAAACCGAACAGTGTTACAATGGCAGTTTTATACACGTCCTCAGGCATTATTGGTATAAGGTGATATGCTTTTACTAAATCTATTTTAGAAAATACTGTGCATCCATTTAAACTTAGCGAAAAATTGTGGAAATGTGAGAATGGGTACCGTAACATAACCCCAGGACCGCTTCGGTTACAACTGGTAAGAAGCTTGATAATTCCGTACTTTAATTACTGCGATGTTATAATATTTAATCTTGATTCTGACTCTAAAAGAAGGCTTCATGTTGCATTCAACTCGTGTTTGAGATACATATATTCCCTGAGAAAATTTGATCATGTCTCTGAATATTCCAATTTGATTCTTGGATGTAATATAAACCAATATTTTTATTTTCGTATTGCGATCTTCATTTTTAAACTATTACAATTGAATACACCTAGTTACTTAAATGAAAAAATAGAATTTTCCCAATCAGACCGCACGCGCTATCTTCTTGTTCCCTACAATTGTTGGAAGCAGTATAGTGGATCGTTTTTTGTTTTTGGCATCTCGCGAGTGTGGAACATATTACCTGTGATTATTCGTGAACTTGGTACTATTCATAGCTTTAAAAAGGAGAGTTTTGTTTTTATAATCAACAACTTTTAATTTGTATATTTTATTTAATTTAATTTGTATATTTTGTTTTGAGCATATTTTTGTTATATCTAATCTTATTTATTACTAATTACGAAAATCTTCTTTTTGTTTGCTTTTTTTTGAAGTGAAAACTTCTTTAGCCGCGTTGCAAAATTTTATATGGACTAAAATCAATATATTCGCGTTGCCAATTTTTAAATGAGGAAAATATTTTTAAATATGAAACACATCCATCATTTTTATAACGTTTGAAATTGCGATGTGGATAACGCGCTCGACTGATGTTCTGTAGATCGTGAGTTCAATTCCTGGACTGGTA